>JAHBCN010004945.1:0-59429 GCA_019359885.1 Listronotus oregonensis | reverse complement strand
TTTTTAAATGAAAAACAGATTATATGGGCGTAAGATATTACAATATTTAAATCAACCAGACACAGACTTGCAGAGTATACAAATAATTTGTCGTCATCATTTTCCAGAAAAAAAATTTTAAAAGGACATTAACATACGCACCATTCATTTTAAGTCGTTTTTCATGTTTGTCATATAAATGGGTTTTTTTTTGGGGATTGGGGAGTTATGTTTTAAATGCATTTCGAGGAGAAATATTTTATTGCATGAAAAAGGGGGAAAAAACAACAACAAAAAAAAGCCTTAAATTACATTAAAAGTGTTTGAGACCAAAAAACAGCCAGTAAAAATTTTTGGGGGTATCGCAAAACTGGTATAACACAAAAAAACAAAAACATTAAGACATACGGAATCAATGGTGGTTTAGGGGCGAATGTACACAATTTAAATTAGAAAAAAACCGGGAAAACCAAATTTTGCCACTTATTAAATTATGGTTTAATAATAATGTTGTTTACAGTTAATAATAAACCCCGGTTTAAAAAATTTTTTATATATTTTTTTATTTATAAAAAAAAAAAAATAAATTATTTAAAATTTTATAAAAAAAAAAAAAAAAACATTTTTAACCATAATTTAAAAATTTTAAATTTTTTTTTGGAATATTAAATTCGTTAACGTTCCTCAAGGGGGTCGAGACGTAAAAATATTTGGAAAATTTTTAAATTTAATCATGCTTTTTATAATAAATTAAAAAATTTTCTTTTTGTCACGGAAATTAACTAATAGTTAAGGACACATTGCATCATAAACCATTGTACAGGGTGTCCCATTTTTGAACTTCTATATGGTATCTCCGTAATTCTTAGTGCTATTGAAAAAGTAATGTAGGCATCATGTACTTTTTGACTTTGTTAAAATGGTAAAATTGGAACAGTTTCGCTCGCTTAAGCGATCCGGGGAAAAAAATTAAATTCTACCTGACGTTTGGTCTACTACTGCGACAGACATTATCAAATGTGTGTCGAGGTCGGTTGACTGTTACGGAGACTGTCGGGACTTTTGCTTTTGTTGTAGTTTTGGTGGGCGAGGCTTTCTGTTCCGTTCCAGCCAATGGGAAAGGACTTGGATTTTCTACCTTCATTTTTAGCGTTTTTGTATCTTTTAGTACTGGTTTTCAAGTTTTACTAAGATTAAGGCCCTCTTCTTGTCTTGTCTGTTTGTTTATATCGACAACTTCATTTGTGTTCCTTAAGCCTGGTATTAATACTACGCTATGTTAAACCTATGTAAACCGACCTACAGCTGCATGGAATTCTGTAGACTCCTGGTGTCGAGAGGAGGTTTCTTGTATCCTTAACAGATTTCAGGCTTTGCTGTATCGTGGTTGTAGGTTTAAAAACAGTTTTTATTTTGTGGTTCTCCAATATCCTTTTATTCGGTGTGTAACATTTTTAATTAGGCCAGAACAGTTGTTATCTCTAAACAATGTACAAAGTGTGTAAATTTCGTTTGTTAGTAGGGATGTATACCCATGTATTAAGATAATATACTGAAAATTAGCCTAAATAATATTTACATTAATAATTTAGGGTCATGAGCTTTTTCATCATACTTGTGGTTGCGAATGGTGTCTGCTTTAAATAAAAGTTTTATGACCCTCTTAGTTTTAAAGATACATGGTGAAATTGAATAATTGCATTTTTGGACACCGCCCGTATCTTGGCTACCAAGTATCCTATTAAAAAAATTAAAACGGATTTTTATACATTTTTAAAGTAGAATTGAGTAGTGTAGTTAGCTGTTTTCTAGAAAACGTATTTAATTAAGAAATAAACTGGTGTTTCTTTCAATAAGACACCCTATTTTGTTAACACATTTTTATTAAGCATATTAAAAGCTTTTCTAATTAATATAAAACTCACCTCTTTTTTTGCAAAATACGGTTTTTTTATGAATTTCATCCATTATTTCATGGTAGGCCATGACAAAATAAAAAAAGATATGCAAGTTGGCATTTTGTAATTTTTTATTAAAATTAAAGATTTTATAATTTTACTAAAATTTTTGTAATTATATATCTTTCCCAAGTACTATTATTTTATTATGCTATATAAGTTAATTGGTTCAAAAATCTGATGCTGGCTCACTATTTTTATTGGATTATATTGAATCAGTTTTATATAAATTTAAAAAGCTCAAAGAGTGCTTAATTAACAAAAATATGTAAAAATATACTGAGGGTCCCATTAAAAAAAACAAGTTTCGTTTATATCTCACAAAAAAATCTAGAAAACAGCCGACTACACTACTGGATTCTGGGTAATAAATCTATTATAATCCGATTATACTTTTTAAATAAGATACATGGTAGCCGAGATACGGCCGGTGTCCAAAAATGCATACTTTTTAATTTTACTCTGTTTGCGGATGACTCCACTATACTATGGGTGGGTACGAATACTAATGAGCTGGAGACTATTATCAATAATGATCTTGCCAAGCTTAAAGAATGGACTGACGCCAACTATTTATCTTTAAATATTTCCAAAACAAAACTTATCACATTTAATTGCCCGCTGGGTGAAATTAGTTTGGGAGATCAAGCCCTAGCTAGAGGGTGTGAAACTAGATTTTTGGGAGTCTATATGGACAACAAATTGAAATTTGATTCACATGTTCTACATCTGAGTAGAAAATTAGCATCCAACTGCTATGCTATAAGAGTAATATCTAACAACTTGGATTTATCAGCAACAAAGAGTGCATATTTCTCACTTATTGAGTCCCACTTAAGATATGGCATATGTTTTTGGGGAAGTTGTGCGCAATATCTCTTTAATATGATTTTCGTTTTACAAAAGAGGGCCATTAAATATATGTTCAAAGTAAAACCTAGAGATTCAAGTAGACCCCTTTTTTTAGCCCATAAAATTTTGACACTTCCCTGTTTATTTTTATTGGAATCTTGTTGTCTCGTTTTTAAAAGATGTAAAGCTGAGATTGGATCTAATTCAGTGTACAACACTCGCCAAACATTTAACTTGAAATTACCCATACCTTCCACTAGTCAAGTGAGGGATTCTATCTTGTATAGGAGTAGAAAGATATTTAATCATCTTCCTTTGCGTATTAGAAGTCTTAACAGCGACAGAAAATTTCGCAGGGAGGTCAGGGCTATTTTGATCTCTAAAGCGTACTATTTGGTGGAGGATTTTTTGCTTGAGACCCATTACTAATTTGCTTTATAAGTACTCTGGATTGTGCTTTGGACTTTGGACTAGGCCTGACAGGGGGTGATTTTATGATTTTATGTTTCCTTGTTTTTTGTTTATTATAGTTTTTTCTAGTAATTTTATGTTGATTAGCATAACTTTAAATTATTTTAAATTGTTTTAACTTTACAATAATTATATATATTTTATTGAATCCTTTTAAATTTTGTCTGTTTCTTGCTGGTGTAACTATCTGCTTGTCATTCGCTTTTAACCTAAGTTTATTTTTAATAATGTAGTTTTGACCTATTTTATTTTAGTGATTTTATCATGTGTTTATTGTTAGTTTAAAATTATGTCTCAAGTTTTTATTAGTTATTTTATTGTCTATTTTTTTGTACATATAATCTTTTTAACAAACAAGGTGCACCTGACCGCTTTGTCTATAAGAATTATGTATTCTTCAGATAATAAAGCTAGCTCTATTCTATTCTATTCTATTCTATTCTACCCTGTATTTTTAAAACCCATAGACCCATGAAATGTAGCTGTGCAAACCGTAAACATCTATCTCTACTAATAAGGGAGATGCAAAACATATGAAATCTACACAGTATAATTCCTTTTTTCGCAGTTTTTAATACGAAAATAAAAAATTCTTCCTTGATGTTTTATTTTACAGTTAATTTGGAAAAGCTCCAAACTTTTTTTTCTAAATTGTGGAACTTTCTGCCTACGGGGATTTCCCTTAAAACCATCTTACCTTTAAATCCCGTTCCATTAAACTGTGTCTTACTTCTTTTTTGATACTTACGATACATTAATACTGAGGCTGTAAGCTTTCGCAAACTAACCTGCAATAATAAAAAAAATATATAAAAAATACAAATTAAATCTCGTATTAAAAATGGTCAGTAATTTTTGCCAGTGAACACCGTGTGCCGTTGAGTGTGCATAGGAATCCACATTACATGTACGATGGATGGATGACATTACCCAGGCGATCATGGGGGGGTGGGGTAGTTTAGAGGTAGTAGTTATTTGTATAACGTACATGGTGGCGTTGTTCAAAAGGTGCCGTAAAATGTAATATCGACATGTTTTGGTACCTGGACGATGATGACGGAACTTGGGTACAAATGAGATAAACATCTAAAACGGTAATATTTAGGCTTCATACAAGCTTTATTCGGCTGTCATAAAGATAAAAAAATAACATCACATTTTATTTCAAGCTAAAGTAATAAAAACCAAAAGTATTTCTTACGGTTCCTTAAATTTCATATCGAACTTGTAAAAAACTATATAATTATACAATTCGTTATCTCCAACCACCTTCAACTTCCTATTAACCTTTTAACCGCTTATCGGAAAGTTAGAAAGCAGTGTACAACAGATCCCTATTAAAGGGTAATGTTTAAATACCTAAACTAGTTGCGTATATACTCGTCTTTCAGTAGCCAGAGAAATGCAAATACATACATGGTTAGCCGGTATTTTATGTCGATAATCGCTGATGTCTTCGACAATATACATAATGTTTCTTTATAAGAGACGTATCTTTAAGATGAAAAATATGATAATTTTCTTACTAGGGTATCTATTAAAATTTGTCCGCTGGTATCTCTGAAGAAGAGCTTTTTACACATAATGATACTAATATGGTAAATGGTTGAAATCGTTATTGGGGAAAATTACAGCCAAAAAAGAAATAAAATAAATTAAATGAAATTACTGGCAGTAGGTTGTTACATATAATTGTAAAAGGAAGAATGTAGGTTCAAGTTTTATTTCTTTTTGGTTTCATTAATCTAAGTTTCATTGTGTAAAATGAAAAGTTTAAAATATCCCACAGTACATTTAAAAATCTTATAATAAATGATGGATGTCAAGTTAAGTAAGATACAAAAGTACAAAAAGATTGAGTGGTCGACTCTGCTATCACCACAGTACTAGCCCCTAGTGGCGTAGCTACGTAACCAAGGGCCCTGGGGCAAATAGATAACTAGGGCCCTATCTATACTGGTTAAAATATAAGTACTTAAAAGATGCAGAGCTACTTAATTTTAAATAATGATGGATGTCACGTTAAGTAAGATACAAAAGTACAAAAAGATTGAGTGGTCGACTCTGCTATCACCACAGTACTAGCCCCTAGTGGCGTAGCTACGTAACCAAGGGCCCTGGGGCAAATAGATAACTAGGGCCCTATCTATACTGGTTAAAATATAAGTACTTAAAAGATGCAGAGCTACTTAATTTTAAATAATGGGTGGATGTCACGTTAAGTAAGATACAAAAGTACAAAAAAATTGAGTGGTCGACTCTGCTATCACCACAGTACTAGCCCCTAGTGGCGTAGCTACGTAACCAAGGGCCCTGGGGCAAATAGATAACTAGGGCCCTATCTATACTGGTTAAAATATAAGTACTTAAAAGATGCAGAGCTACTTAATTTTAAATAATGATGGATGTCACGTTAAGTAAGATACAAAAGTACAAAAAGATTGAGTGGTCGACTCTGCTATCACCACAGTACTAGCCCCTAGTGGCGTAGCTACGTAACCAAGGGCCCTGAGGCAAATAGATAACTAGGGCCCTATCTATACTGGTTAAAATATAAGTACTTAAAAGATTCAGAGCTACTTAATTTTAAATTTTTTATCGTCAGCTGTAGTGCAGTGTTAATACAGTAGATGATATTTAATTAAAAATAACACAATTTATAGCAAAAACAAAAAAAAACTACTTTGCAACAGGGATACCGTTATTAGGTGCTCGCCCACTAGAGCAACGCGGCGCGGCGCGACGCGATGCGACGCGACACGTCGCAATAGGGTTGTCCGCCCACTGGGTGACGAGACGCGACGCGGCGTGACGCGAAATCTTCTAAAATGTGGCAGTCAATTGCGAGTTGTCATGGAGAGCTCATCGGATGAAGATATTTTTCTGCTATGGAAAAGAAAGAAAAGAAAAAGAAAAAGCAAGTTTGGGTCCATGAAATTAATCGAAAGAGAAAGGAGAATTCCATCACTTACTTTCAGATTTGAGAAATGATGCAAGAAAATTTTTCAAATACTTTCGCATGTCGGAAGAAAAGTTTTTTAAACTTCTAGGTTTAATATCGACGTCTATAGAACACCAAAAATAAGAAGATGATAAAAGATGCAAGAAAATTTTTCCAATATTTTCGCATGTTGGAAGAAAAGTTTTTTGAACTTTTTAGTTTTCTTCTTTTTTTTCTTTGTTCAATTCCTAACTAATAATAATATCCCTTATTGATGATATTGGAGTTTTTGTAAGTAGACAGGTTTCTTTTAAAGCTTCTGGTTTAATTAGTCCTCTACTGATTAAAGTTTCATACCCATTTTTTAAAACATTATACCGAGTCGCAAAGCCAGATCATGGGACTTTCGGTTAGAAAGTTTCAGTCTCAACATAAAAATAATGACATTCTAGTTATAAATAGACAAAGAGAAGGTCTGATATAGAGATTTTCACTTAAATATAATTTAAAAACGTGCCACACAGCCGAAGCACTCGATGTTTTGCGTCCTGTTTTTGAAGATCGATTATCAGCGGCAGAGCTGATGTCGTTTGGCCACCTCGGAGCTGCGATTTGACACCGTTGGACTATTTGTGGGGTGCCGTCAAAGATAAGTGTTACGCCGACAAGCCAGAGACAATTGACGCTTTAAAGGACAATATTCGTGAAGCCATTGGTGAAAATACAGCTGCACACAATCGATAATGTGCTTAAAAATTGGTAGGCTACTGCATGGCCAGCCGAGGCAGCCATTTGAATGAAATTATTTTCCATTATTAACCGGAAGGATTGTACTTTCAAATAAAAAAATAAATTTGAGAAAATATTCAGTACTTTCTTTTTTATAGCATTTTAAAAAAAAAGTTATTTGGCGGACCCTTTATAATGTAGGCACCTAGTATTTGTAATCTTATTTCCATATTTTGCAAGCATATTTTTTTTAGTTTAGCAATGAATAATTACCCCTTCGGAAGAAAGAAATATTACTATCTACGTATCTAAGGTTTATCTTGTAAGTCTTTTAAGAGTGGTTTCAAACTTGTTTAATTAGAATTTCATGAATTTTTGCTTACATTTATGGTTAGCAATGTTAACAAGTTATTATCTTTATTAGTGTTAAAATTACTATGTAAATAGTTATTAACAGAATTTCTTTGCACACTTATTTTGACCAAAAAGTCTAAGATGCTGATATTTGGTCTTATCTTAGTGACTTGGCTAGAACAGGCGAATTTTAGGCTTACGCAAGGCAGGTGTGTATATCAATTGACAAATGGGAAGAAAACAAGCCAATCTTTACGTTCCATTTTGAAATATTATCAAGCATTGATTTTAAAAGGCCAAGGATACAGAGCTAGAGTAATCGATATCGTCGAAGATTTTAGCTCTTAGAGATTGCTTTACTGACTTCATGTTTGCAACTCAGTGTTCCAAGAACGCGTAGAGCTAGTCGGGATGCATACATAATATATTGCCGAATAAAAAGATCGGGCTTTTTTCTTACTGCAATGGTGTAGATTGTCGAAAAATTAAAATCAACGTGGTAAAATACGCAATTCACAGGTTGCGGGATTGACATATTCATCACACCGTAGATCTAATGGTATGAGGCGCCATCGGATACTTTAGCAGGACACGTCTAGTCGTTATTTAAGGTATCAAAGCAGCCCTTTGGTAGATTTATAATGAAGTGGAACTACATGTCCTTTTATACTTGGAGAAAATTACAATCCCATTTTTTTAAGATAACAATTTTCATGGAATAACACCACATTGCCCGATTACCATAGACCCCAAGATCGCCTAATCACTCTCCAATCGAACATACAGGGAGACTATTAGGCCGCAAATTGTTGAACTTGAATCACACTCCTCAGATTCTGACAGCAATTTACGCATAAGTTACAAATAGAGTAAATGAAACACCCGAGAGTGGAGGAGTAGACCACATAATCAAATTAGATCAGACTGACATAATCCATGAGTGTATATGAAATCAAGGGTCTTCAACACATTAATAAATCTAATTCTGTTACTGATCATTTAACATAGTTGAACCCCTAATAAATTTTTAGTTAGTGTCTACCAAACATGTAAACAAATAATTAATAAAATAGATATATATATATATATATATATATATATATATATATATATATATATATATATATATATATATATATATATATATATATATATATATATATATATATATATATATATATATATATATATATATAAAGGTTTTAAGTATCTAATAACTCAGCACTCACGGTACTGATACTTAGGCTTTAACAAGCCTTCGTCGACTGTTCTAAAAAGATAAACAGAAGCCGTTTTTAAGTTAAAGCATCATAGAAAGACAGACCAAATGACCTTTTAATTTTATTGTTTTTTTTTCTTTAATTCCAGAAACAGTAAAAGTTATTATAAACATAGTGTACATAAATTATATAATACAATTAAAATTTAAATATTTTATCATGCTAAATTATAGCGTATTCTCATAAATCTTCAGCTAATTGGTTTACATACATCTCATTAAAACAATTTTAACTTATGTTGTCAATTTATGCTAAAGCGCTGGCCGTTTATCACGTAGACTATATTTTAGCATATTATTGCCATAAAATTCCTAAACATATAACAAAAATTTACATTTAAGAGAGCAAAGTGCCACTCTTCCCACCTGATTAAAAAATCTTGAGAGGTAAACATTTTGAAGAAATAACCTTTGAAAGTGGAAACGATGTTCCCAAAAACATTTTCAAATAGGTAGAGATAATTTCAATTAATTTTTTTCTAACGGTGCTATTGACTTCTAAGCATCAACGCAACCATATGGAGTAGGCAGAGACAGGGATCAGGAATGAAATCAAGTGATTTTTAGTAATAAATCTCACTTTTACTTGGGTAAGTATGATGATCAAGCATTAGTAACAAGACGTAATTTGTAGTTTAATATGAAGAGATATGTTTATCACACCTTGAGTGTAATTAGTCTAATGGTATGGGGAGCTACCGATACACCTCTAAGTTTTATTAGAGGTAACATGACGACACTTCGGTACCTTTAGAAAGTGGTCGAACCACATGCTCTTCCATATTTTTAGACGATCGTACACCTCATTTTTTAACAAGTCTAGTCATTTTAGATCAAATGTGACCAGAGTAATCGTAGACTTCATAAATTAACCATCTGCACGCCTCGATCGAACAGTATCAGCATGGTTTCCTAGACCGTGGAAGCACCAGACTTGAGTTGGTAAGGTGTCGTAAGATGCCAATAGGTTACAGACCACCTTAATTAATCAATGACCTCATTTCTGTTATTAATCCTCTAATTTGGGCAAACACCTAATCATTTATTAGCTATTGTCTCCTATGCGTGTAAGCCTATAATATAATTAATTAAATATATTGTTCATAACAAGTATTTATTTTTCTGTGTAGCTTAGGTATACCGGGTGGTGCATCGTAAGACTGGCCATAGGAAATCCCATCTTAATTTTTGATACATTGAAATATTGGCTCCCTATTTAATTTACAACAAAATTGTATTAAACTATTTTGAAGACGTTGATAAGATTTAGCTCACATTCTAAATTTCTTTTTTTTTATGATGAGGTATCTAAAAGTTATTTAAGAAAAACAATTTGTAAAAACGTTGCATACCTGCTAAGCATACCTTAATAAATCACCATAATAAAAAAAATTTTCTGTCAACTTTTAATTGACGTTTATTTTTGTATTGTATTTAAAATGTTTTACAGTATTAAAAAAAAAATAAAAAAGATTAAATGGTTTAAGGGAAAATATTTAAATAAATATCGACATGTTCTCTACGTTTTTTCCGACAGACACATTCCAAGTAAGACAACCAAAATATCGTTCAAATTTTGGGAGAAAAGGTACTGTTATTAATAAAATGCAAAGGGAGCGAAATAAAAATGTACTGTGGAAGATTCAAAAAAATAAGGCGAAGATGTTTTACTTCATGTAGAAGAAAATAAAGGAATTAGCACCAGGCTTCGCAAAATTTGTGGGAAAAGGGAAACACAGCACAGTACTAGGGAAATTAAAGAAATATAAATATTATCGTACAAATATTAAAGACAGGGGGAAAAAGGGAAGGCGATAAATCCAAAGAGCAGTTTTTGTTTTGAAGTTATGGAAATGGCGAATAACGATAGGGACTTCTTACGAATATTTGTTTTAGTGACGAATGCACCTTCACATTAAACAATGAACCAAACGTTCAAAAATCAGATACGGGAGCAAAGAAAATGAACACAGATTTGTATCTACAAGGATTCAATACCTCAAAAGGAAAAAACGTTTGGGCGGGTATATTTAGACATCGGATTATTGGCCCTTTTTTTCTTGAATCCAATTTGAAAACAGAAACTTGTTTAGAACTATTACAAATCAAGTCGGGCCGGCAGGAAAGTTGCCCCTGAAATCAAGACATTTGGTTTCAATGGATGGTTGTCCCACACACCACGAGAAGTAAGGGAATATTTTTAAAAAAAGTTTTCAGACTCCCATAGCCCAAAATTAACCATACCCCCGGGGGTGTCCTGATCTTCGCCAAAGTTTCTTCCTTGGGGTCATATCAAAATGTTATTTATACAAATTTGGTTATCAAAATTTAGAAGAATTAAAAAAATTCCCGCGGCGTGCGATCGACTATCGGCATTTCAACTTCATAATGTAAGAACTGAATTTTAACCGTTTAGGATATTGCTTACAGTAAACGGAGGTCTGTTTAAAATCTAATTAAAAAACATTAGCTTTAGTTTCGGGGTTGTGTTAAAACGTATTTTTTGACAGTTTTTAAGTGTGTTTTTCACCTTCCTATAAAATTGTTCAATTATGTAAAAATCTCATTATGTAGTTCAATGTAATCTTGATTTATTAATGATAAACATTATTTTCTTCAATACCGTAAACAAAGAAATCAATACAAAGTGTGAATTAAAAAATTTACAAGACATTTATTTTTTTTACTGGTGATTCAAAAAGTAGCAGGTATGCAACGATTTTACAAAAAGTTTTTAAAAAAACTTTTTTTAAATTTCCTTATCAGAAAAAAAAAGAAATTTAAAATTTTTTGAGCTTAAAAATTTTATTAAGTTTAAAATTTCCCAAAGATCAAAATTTACATGGGATTTTATGCCAGTCTGGCGATGCACCCATATGTTTAGTTAGAGTTACTATTTATTTTTTAATTTAAAGGGAAAAAAGACCTTAGTGTTTGTTTTCTTAGTGATTTAAATTCCTAATTTCTCCAAACTTTTAAAACAACGGTTTTCTTTTTTCCTCGTTTAGTAGTTTGTTCGTCTTAGGGCTATATTTTTATAAACAAAAAAAAAATGTTTTTTGACTTCATCGAGATTTCCCTTTAAAATTATATCAATTTTAAAGAAAAGTGCGGACTGGCGACAGTTTTTCCCAAAAAGAGCGTTATCAGACGGGACAAGTTTTTGTGTTTTCGGCCGAACGGAGAAAAGAAGATCCGGATCAATTCCTGTCCAGATGCGGTGCACAACTACATAAACAATACTGTGTGATGGTGTGGCCGGCTGCTAAGCCAGTGGCAGAACCTTAAAATAAAATATTTAGTGAAAATTTAAATATAAATAATCATATAATAATAAAAAAAAACAGATTATAAGATAATAAATATTACATTAGCAATAAATATTTATAAAGTGGATTTTTTTAATTTAAAATTAAATAAAACAATAACCTTCAAGTAACTAGGTAGGTAGGTAGGTTTAAAGTAAGTGGGTATAAAAATTCTTCCACCGCGACCGATCGGTCTATTGGGGGTCACACCTTTATATTTCTCCCACCAGGTCCGATTCCTAATAAATCTGATGATCCTGTTGGGAGAGAGATTTTTCCCCCACCTCCCCCGGCAACAAGGTGTCATTGCCAAAGATGCGAATCTTAGTCGTGCCATTGCTGGGCAGAGCAGTATGTTCTGCCAATTCATCCCCTCCATGCACATGCGGTATAAAAAGTTTTCCG
Source organism: Listronotus oregonensis (assembly GCA_019359885.1). Classification (NCBI taxonomy): domain Eukaryota; kingdom Metazoa; phylum Arthropoda; class Insecta; order Coleoptera; family Curculionidae; genus Listronotus; species Listronotus oregonensis. The sequence continues at coordinate 47,153 of JAHBCN010004945.1, read as the reverse complement.
CTAGGCACTTGTGCATGTGGTGTTTTAATCTGGTGTCCCGTGTACAGTCCCACTAGAGTTTTGGGTGGTACCCTTGATTGCTCCAGTAGTTTGACATTTCATTGTTGGTTCGGTGGTTATGAAGGCCTTCGAGTGTCTGAGACCGGGAAGTCCATGCCAGTACCAAGATTTTTTTTCTTTTGTGTCCAACCCGATATGAATTGCTTGGCCGTTCCATAGATATACCGATGACCGGTTCCGGCCCTGTGAATTTTGTCTCCGCCCCTTTGGAAAGGGGGGAGGCCCGCGAATTCATTACCCTCTGGGCGGTGTGTCCAGGTATCCACAGGGTGTAACCTTATTGTTTTGACCCATTTTGGGTCAGGGGATCCCTGCATTCAAGAGCCTTAAGACGTTTGATTCGGAGAAATTTTAATTTCAGTGTGCAGCCGATCAACCAGCGATCTAGCACACATTTTAATAGCAAATACCTCCTCTTGAAATATGGTTGGAGAGTGCCCAGCTAAAGAAAAACTCTGCCCTCGTTTCTGTCCATATTCCAGCTCAACACCTCTTTTTTAAGCCATCGGTGTCCCAAAACGGGATGCCACCCCCGGAAAGCAGGTCGGTCGTTTTCGACTCAGTCCCCCTTTGGGGTAGACTACACTGTAGGGCCGTTGTATGGTTGCTGTGGTCCATGCCCGAGGGCTTTTCCAGTCTTTTACAGGTCAGGACATTCCTGAGGAGACGGGTTCTCCCATATGACACGCCTGGGGGTTTGTTACTCTCAAGTAACTATAGCATCATAAATTGCAAACTTGGCAAAATTTTTTTTGTCGTAAAGACGAAACTTATAAATGCTTTAAACACTTCCCAAAAATCTATAGCCTGTTTTTTTTTTTTTTTTTTTTGTGACAAAAGAGCCTTCCCAGATACACCTGTAAGTAACCTACCCCCCAAAGAAAAAAGAAAAACTTTTCCTGTCATATATACATATAACTTTTTTCTTAGTTGTATGCAAGGTAATAAAAAAGTTTTTTCAACTCCTAAATTTAAACGCTTTTAAAAAAAGGAAAAATATCCAAGACAGATAATTTTTGTTATTAAAGATTCATAAAAAAATTATGGTCTTTTACCTAAACTTTGTGTTCGGGACTATTTTAAATATCTGTTAATATAGATAGTAACTTTTTTAGCTGCTTCTTCCCTTTTAATTTGAATGTTCTGCATATATCCCAAATCAGTCCATCCTTGGGAAATTGTTTCCATATCCGGGAATGCATCTTCGACTAGTCTTCTTAAGGACCCCACTCTTAAAAAATAAATTTTTCTTTGTCCACCGGGGCGAGGTGTAAAGGATCCATGCCTCTTTTGTAGGTATTTTTGTGACTTGGGCTTAAAATTATTTACAAAAACTTTTCCAGCAGCTTCCAATAGAAGCCAAAATTCTTTACTCTCGCATTCATTTACCGTCTATCTGAAAAGCCTGAACTTTTTTCTTTAGTCCCCCCTTGTTAGTAAGGTTTTTTAACATAGAATTAAACAAAGTGTTTGAAGAAAGCATTTAAAAAGTATAATTGAACGGGAATTCCCATATGGGGGTAAATAACGAAAAAAATGAGTTACTATTGATAGTATAATTGACAATATATGCAAGTGGTGCCCAGCGGTGTTTCAGAATCCTAATATAGCGGATCAAAAGTCAAAAAATGGCAGTTTGAATATTGGAATCAAAATACGTGTAAACAACAGATATAGAGCTACCCAGAACAGAGAAAGTGAGAGAAAGGCGATCAAACTTGTATACGGAGAGTGGAGTTTGTTCAAATATGAGCTATAACCCCCACCTCTTGGATATTGCAATTTTACATCAATCCTGAAAAGTAGTTTAACAAGTAGTGTGTGCAATTTTTTTTTCTTAATCCATCAGTCATGGCTTCTACTAGTAGTGGTAAGTGAATGCTTATTACCAACATATTTAATTACTATTATAGACAGTTAAGTTTATATCAAAATTTATAAAAGTTATGTAAACTTTATTCAAAAATACATATTTCTTTTGGAAAATTGTACTTAGACCCCCGACCCTTAAAAACATTTTCTAGGACTGTTCCTCAAATAAGTTTTTTTAAAACCAACCAGAACTAATGAGAACTGAACTGTGAACTAACCTTGTTAACAAAAACTGCAAACTTTATTATTAAATTTATTAACATATATATTAGATGCGCATGGCCAAAAGGCAATAATTAAGGTCAGATAGATAGTACAGTTGGATGGGAAGAAAAAAATGTTTGACTCGGAATTTTTTGTACAGTTTCAATTTTTATGAAAATTTGGAATTAGGTGTTTTTAAGGCTCTAATCAAAGTTTATATATGTTAAGTGTGCTTTTTATTTTAGGGGTAAAATCACCCCTATGCTGTACTAAAAAACCATAGAAATAGACCATATGTAAAATAAAATCATAGCTAAATATGTAAATGAATCTATTTTTATGTTGTGAGTTAATCTAAATTATATTTGAACGTTTTTTAACCCTTAATAACGAAATTTAAAAAATGTTTGTTTATTTTTAAAATTATTTAATTTTTTATTGTAGAAAAAATTTTTTAAACAGCTTGATGTGTCTGTTTCTTTAGGTGAAAACTACCCCTAATTGTCAAAACTTATAGAATAACATTTGAACCCAAGATGGTAAAATTTAGTTTAATTAGTTGACTAATGATTGCTTTATGCTTTAGAATACAATTTTAAAATATTTCAACCCTTAAATAGTGGTTTAATTTTAGAACGTGCTTAAATATGAACTAATTTCATTTCCAACTGACCCTTATAAATCAACCCTTATTATAGCTTAAAAAAAAGAAGATCTATCCCTAAATATTAATAGCTTCACAGATTTAATAATTAAAAAATTACTGCCTGAAATATTAAACCAATTTCATTCTTTTGTAAATTTTCAATTTTGTAAAAACCAATTTCACAAACATTTTCAATTTTATAAACCAATATAATAGATATAAATAGAAAAAGAAAGTAGAATTGCATACAAAAATTATACCGGTAAAATTTTTGTAATACCGGTTTTATAGAAAAATTATGCTCCGAAGTGGGTTTTCCCACTTTTCAAAAAAAAAAGTTGATTGGTTTTTTAAACATAGCTCCTTTAGTTTTAATGATAGAAAGTTTGTTCAAAAATATTTGTAGGGTTTTTTAAGAGCTACAAGGCTATGTGAATTAAATCCTTTTTAATCCTTAGTTTTAAAATGGGATGAGTTTAAAGGTCTAGAACAAGGGGTGATCGCTCGTAAATAGAGGCTTTAGACGGCCATATCTGGCCAAATATTTATTGTACAGAAAAATATATGTAATAAAAAGTCTTTGTTATTAAAAAAGCTATAATTCGATACCCTAGCATGTTTTTCGTATCTCCAGTATTGTTGGAGTTATTTTGAAGAAAATGGCTATTTTTACGAAATTGCGAAAAAATCGTTTTTCACTTTAAGCTCCAATTTTTCTAATTTTAAGCATTTTAATTTGGTTAAACTTCGCAGAAGGGTACAGATCTATTTTAATTAAGAGGGGAATTAGGGGTTGTTTTTAATGATCTTTTCGTAGAAAAAAGTAGGGACCGACTTTATTTTTATCATAACTCGCTCAATTTTCATGCTAAAAACTCTTATTTTGTTTTTAAAAGAAAGGTCTTATTATATACTTTAAAAAGACCTTATATGTTTTCCTTGGAAAATGCAAACTTTGCCCGCTATTTGACTTTGAATCTTTCAAATTTAACATTTGACGAACAAAAGCTAACCATTAAGAAGCCGTAGCTCGGTCTGTATGGGTTGTAGAAAAATTATAGAATAACATTTTTTTCCAGTTTTTTTATAAGCTACAATTTCCTTTTTACAGTTTTTTGATAAAATGCATATTTTTAGAGTTATTCGTGAAAACCCCATTAAAAACGTCGATTTTTTCGTCGAAAAACTTTTACTTTCAATCGCGAATAACTCGAAAAATATTAGTTTTAGCAAAAAAATGTATTAAACATTTTTTACTTAAAATTACTTTCTTTATCGATTTCTGTAGTTAAAATGTAATGAAAAATTTCCATTCCCAAGATGGGGTGGAAACCACCCTTAGGATAAAAGCACACCTCTGCATGATATAAACTTTGATCCTTGTGCTATTCCCTACCCTCTGTGAAAATTTTAAGTAAATCCATACAGGACAAAAAAATTCCTAGCCAAATGCCTCATCTCCTGTGCTAAGATTAGGATTCTGAAACAACCTGCGGTATACGAATATACCTAATTGGCAATATATGCAAGCGGTTAATTAATATACCTTGTTATTGTACTTATTTTGAGAGGTATGTTATCAGATGCGATACTACTTTTATTTATAATTAATGTGTAAATTTATTAGCCTAAATTAAAACCTAGTAGAATCATTTAAAGCTTATAATTGTATGTACAGGGGCCCTTTTATTATATTTACGTGGCTTCTGAGGCCTTTATTTTTGAAGACAGAAAAAAAAGTATTATATAAAAATTGTAGGATTTTTTCATAGTTATCTTTTTAAAATTATCGGTAAAAAATATCACAATAAAAATGAAAAAAATAGGAAACTTCCCAAATTTTTTAAAAGAAAGACCCTGTATATTATGCCCACAACGAAAAATCTTTTCTTCTGACTTTAAAAATATATATACATTGATGATATTTGGATAAACCATTTTTAAGATATTTTAGGTTTAATATTAATAAATTACAAAAAAGTTTCATACTAGTATCAAGAAAGCCATGGAAACAATAAAATTGTTGCTGAATTTAGTGAGGGTTTTCTCTGAACCAATAATGTATATTTTTGTGCACTGCTAAAGTGAGGGAAGACTTGTCGGTGAATAGAATTTTATTTAAAAACTTTGGGTCCTGCTGCATAAACCTAGCTATTTCCAATGCATACTTAGGTCGGTTCTGCATGTTTTGTTCAGAAAGATTCTGAATGGACATAAATTTATAAGGATAAAATTTCTAAAATTTTAAGGTTAAATCAATTTTATAATATGTTTTATTAAGTTCAGATGCCGCATCCGAGATTGATATTTTAGGATATAATAAAATTAATTATTAAAAGGTAGTTAGTGCTAGTCCAATAGAAAAAGTATAATATTTATCCTAAAAAAACGAGGACATCCGAAACTTTGTTTTTATTTTGTGCTGCATTCCTTTTCTTCATTTTAAAGATTTTTCGATCAATAAACTTTCTTACTATGTATTTAATAGTATCTATAGATGTTACCCGTTGAAAAGGATGTAATAAGTAATATTCCCTTTGCACTGTCGTCACATTATTGTTACCAAAAAAAAGACGCATAATAGCGATTTCTTGTTCTTCTGAATAGCCCATCGACAAAAAAGCAATACAAACTACTTTTAATAGTTGAAATAATAAATTTCAACTTGTTACAATATCAATACGTCAAATTTATTAAAACATTCATTTGTTTTTATAGCTTTCTTGATATTAATATAATTTTTTTTTAATTTATTTATATTTTAAGCTTAAATATCTCAAAAATGGTTCATCCAAATTATATTAATGTATATATATTTGAAATCAGAAAAAGAGACCTTTTATTGTAGCGGATAATATACAGGGTGTACATTTAAAAAAGTTGAAGTTGCCTATATTTTTCCATTTTCTTATAGCGATATTTTTTTACTAATAATTTCAAAAGATAGTATGAAAAAAAACCTACAATTTTTATATAAAACATTTTTTTCTGTCTTAAAAATAAAGGCTCCAGAACCATTTCTACCAAAGAACCTGTAAGTCTTTGGTAGAAATGGGTTTCTGGATCATCAGCAAAAAAATCCTAAGAAATATTAAGGTGATGTCCTTTTAATTACTAGGAATATTTTTTATATTTAATAACAATGTTAAGTTCCGGCACTGGTTTCAAACACATACTCACATCGCAGCGCTGCAGATCGCTATCAATAAATTGGTTAATTTAAAAATATTGATTCACGAGCAAGGCGTTACCGCCGGGACCCGTAAAGTAACCCATCAAAAGCCTCGTTGACAAGAGCTTTAACTCCGTTTTTACACAATCATTTTACAGCACGATTTAGTTTAGAAGTTCACATGCTTTAAATCTACCTTTGTTTAGATTTTTAATCTAGATTTTACATTGTGTTCCATAATAGGATCTATTTTGGGAAGTCATAGGTCATAAATTAAATTAAACAAGTTAAATTTCTCACAAGAAAATCGAGACCAACATCAGACACCTCATAAAATACATTGTGACAAGAAACGTATTTAAACTAACAACACTTGCATAAGTCTTCTTTGTCGTCTATTGTATCATTGTTCATTTCCAGATATTAACTGCAATATGTTTTTAACCGAATTTGAGAACACTTTAATAAATTATTTGCCAAAATACGATAGCGTTTTTGTTTAGGGGATTTTAATATTAACCTGCTGGATTTTTCGGGACTTCTAAAAGTCTAACAAATATTTTAAGTGGTGTAGGTCTTGATGGAAATAGAAAATTTTTCCCCTAAATAGAGAAAACGGAACCAGGCTTCAATTTTGGACTTAATTTTGGGGTTCCCGAAAGTAGCAAGGTGCTTGAGTGTAGAGTAACACCTACCTAGCATCTCTGACCATGAATTAGTCTTTCGCTTTTATTGATTTTAACAAACTGGCATCCAAAGGGAGCCTACACTATATCGAGATATTTTGGCATTAATCAAAATCAATTAAATATGGACTAAAATCTATTCTTGGAAAATATCTTTGATTGTAGTACTATTGATGATAAGGGGAATTTTTTTAATCAAAATTTGAATGTTTTGCTTGATATACATGCCCCCTTTAAAAAAATGCTTTAATACGAAAACAGAAAAAGCCTTGGGTAACCGACATAATTAAAATTATGATTAAAGAACGGGCAAACGCTTTTCAAAAAAATAAAAGAACTAAATGTCCTCAGCATTTCCAGGAATACAAGAACATGCGTAATTTTGTTAATAAACTATTGAAAGAGAAAAAAAAACGTATTTAAACATTTTCTTTACCAAAAATAAAAAGTCTGTCTGGAAGTCTTTAAATAAATTAAACATATATGTAAATCTAAAAATAAAGAGATACCAGTACATTTATCTGATGTTAAAAGAATTAATGATTTTTTTGTTCAATCAATTCCCACTTTTTGAATGCTGACGTATCTGGATATTATCCAGGCGAGGTAGCAGGTTTAAAAAACCATTTAAATTTTAGATTGATAAATGAGTGTCAAGTCGGAAGAAGTTTTTATTCTATTAAGACTGGGCAGTTGGAGTTGATGGATTAAATATTAAATTTATCTTAATGTGTCCCATTTTTTTTGGAATACATATGCCAGATAATTTATTTTTGCATTTTTATTCAGTCTACCCTCACAATGGAAATATGCGCATGTCGTACCTCTTCCTAAAGGTAATGATATAAATGAATTTAAAGATTTGCGCCCAATAAGTATTCTTCCAATATTATCTAAGGGGATAAAACTTTGATTAAAAATCAGTTGGTTACGCACTTCTGGTAGATAAAATATCATTAAGGGCTCACAATCAGCTTACCATAAATATCATAGTTGCGAAACAGCCTTGCTATCTGTAAGTGATCACATTTTTAGAGCTTTAGATGCAGGAATGGCAACGGTTCTGGTGCTATTGGATTTTTCTAAAGCATTCGATACCATTAGTCATTCTGCCCTTAAATATTTTAAAGTATATAGGTCTCTTCCGATTCAGCATTTTTATTTTTTAAAAACTACCTAAGTCAAAAGAAACAACGTCTATTTAAATGGAAAATTGTCGAACCTAAAATTATTATCTGGTGTACCTCAGGCTGTTTTCCATTCTATTTTAATATACACAGCATTTTTTTCATAGGTTTATTTCTTAACTGTCCACAAATGTACGCAGACGATACTCAAATGTTCTTTTTTTTTCCATTTTATCCTCGAAGTGGTTAGAGCCTGTAGTATAATTAACAACGAATTAAATTTCTAAAACTGTGTTCCAGAATCACCCTTTATTTAACCAGCCAAGAGTAAGTAGCTTTTGTAGACCAAAAGACAAAGAAACTTTAAGTCGGATTATTCAAATTTCTGTCAAAAATTTATACCACTTAAATTTTTGTCCAGTGCAAAAAAATCTGGGATTTTGATGGACAGACTTAAGATTTAGCAAACATGTTTCTGAATGTATTAAGAAATCTATTTTTAAATTAAAATGTTTGGACCCAGACATGTCCTAAATTTTAAGTTAAAGCGTTTGCTCTCTGATTCCTTGTTTGTCCACTTTAATTACGGAATTATTTTTTATGGTCCTTGTTTAACTGCACTAGACTCTCAGCGGATACAAAAACTAAAATTTTTGCATACGGTTTATCCTGGTATTCGCAGAAGAAATCCTGTAAGCCACAAATTAAAGGAGTTAAAATGGTTGAATAGCAGAGACGGAAACTGCACTGTGCCACTTTTTCCACCGATTATACAAACACAAACGCCTTTAATCTTATAGAAAATTACTTAAGATTCAGAACAAAATATAGACAAGGCACTATAACACCCTGACACAAAACAACCTTTGTTTCAGAAGTTTTCCTATACGTCTCGGTATTATAACTTAGCCGTTATTTTTCTCCCAAAATCGATTAATTTAAATAAAATTATTATTTAGGGTGCAGACAAATGAGAAGAGAATATAAAAAATGGAGTTTCCAGTGAAAAGCAAAAAGGGAATATTCGTGTTTTTTTCCTTCTCTTAGTTCTACATTTTTAAAAAATATAGTTTATAATGATTTTCAAACTTTAATCTCAACATACAAAGTTATAAAATGCCCCTTTTAACATACTACATTTTTTATCTTACAAAATATAAAAATTTATACTCCTATCGATTTTCTGTTAAAATAAATTTAAAGTTGTAGAAAAATAATTAATACATTTAATATTTTTATGTTTAATACCTTTTAATCCTTTCGGTCCTAACGGTACTGTTTATTAAAGTCGCCTGATGGACCCCTGTGGCGTAAGCTGGTGTCCTTGTCTATATGTGTTAATACCCATATCCAACACCCAAATAAAATTAATTTAATGATGATTATTATAAAAAATAAATTCTATTATTTTTGGTTTTTCTATTCTATTATTAGAAAAATAAATACTTTATATAAATTTTATACTGTAGTCTATAGGTTTAGCAGCCACCTAAAAAAAAATTACTAGGTGAGCTTTAGCTCCTCTGCACTATGTATCCATGTATGTATGTATGTGTAATTTATGTATATCTGTATGGAATATATTTTTTTTCTCTTTTCAGTTTTTTTTTTCCTTTTTTGGCATTTTGTTTTTATTATTGCACCCAAGGTATGTTTTTCATGATGTATATATATATATATATATATATATATATATATAATATATATATATTATATATATATATATATATATATATATATTTATTTATAAAAATTTCCTCGAAAACACGTCGATTTTATTTTGATCGGGCATATTTGACATTAAATGTAAAATATACAGACGCAAGAAAATTGACAGGAAAATATTTTGTTCTTAAATGGAACCTCTGTATTTGATTTTTCGATTTCCGAAAATTCTGGACATCTTTTTGTATAATGTTATATACCTATCGTCAACTATTCACTAGAATTACGTTAAATAAACATAAATTGATTTTAAATTTCATTCCACATTTTGAAAATTATTTTATCAAATGCTGGCAGTGGCCCCCATTAAGGGCATCTCAAATCAAGAACCATTTATAACCAGTCATTTCGTTTCCTTCCCCTCTCTTTGTGAATATTTGACATAGACTTGAAATAATTCAATTATTTAAAAGTTTTTTTTTTTCCCACTGGTGGATAGGCAGACGGTTGATTGGTGCCACCTAGATCACCCGACCTTAATCCATTGGACTACTTTCTTTGGCGTTATGTCAAAAATCCCAAAAAAGATAAGCCACACACGCTTGATATCCTCAAAGATCCATTCGTAACAATTAGGTTTTCTCCAGGCACAGTTGAAAAAGTACAGCAAAATTTAATGATCGCCTAAAATGAAGCTGTTATGGCGGGCCCCTTCCAGCATTTGATAAAATAAATTTTAAAATGTGGAATGTAATTATTAATTTTTATGTTAAAACAAAGATTATAATTATTATTTAAAAATAATTATTTCGTAAACAGTTAAAGATAGTATGACATTACATAAAACATGTCCAAATTTTACGGAGAATCTGAAAGTGCTAAATACAGGTTCCATTTAAGAAAAAAATTTTTCCTGTCAGACTTTCTTGCGACACCCTGTATTTTCACATTTGATGTCAAAAATGGACCCAAAAATAAATCAAGGGGTTCAATTTTTTTCAAAAAAGGTTTACTTCCTCTTTTATTGAATTTATCCGTTTTTTCACAACCCTGTATATTTAATGTATATTTTTTTTTCCCTAAGAAAAATTGGATTTTTTTTTGTATAACCCATTTTTTTCCTACTTATTGGTGAATCCTAATATTTATATTATTATTATTTTTTTTTTGGTTGAGTTTGCTGATGTACCCCATGATGAAATTTTTTTTTTTTCTTTTAATTCCCTTTTTTTTTTCCCGGGTCCTTTTCAGTTTGCTCGATCATCAGGTTAAGTGGAAGATGAACCATACAAAAGTATGCGATGAACTTCGCTATTTCAAAGGTTGCGAATATTATTTTTTTTTTGTAAATTTTGTTTGTAAGCTATTTGTTTCCTTTGAATAAAGATTATTATTATTATTATTTTAAGGGATGAAAAGTAATTTAATACGAATTTTCAATTATTTTAATTTAATTACCACAGCTCTAAAAACATATAATTTTTACCGAAAATGGTGTGATCAAAAGAAATAAAGATCACAGAATACAATTCTGGTCCTTTCCCCGGTACTGAGCTTTCAAGTACCAAAGTATGTTATTTGGACAAATACTCTATATAAAGACAACAATAAGTCTTTGATAATGAATCGACATAAGATTAATAGTGTCATTCCATTCCTTACAAGGATATCCCCCAAAAAAAGAAAATGAGCTCTTGGAAGAGCAGTTTTTTAAAAAAAATAATTTTTAAAAAACGCTTAATTTTGTTCTAGGTTGCCCCTTTATTTTGTCTAGCTAGGCATGTAGATGGCAGGAGTTGGGTAATTTGCCCAAAACATGTGTCAACACAAACACATGTTTTGTGTAACTAGTAGATACAAAAACAAAATAAAATAGAATTGTGATATTTCTGGAACATCGAAAATATAAATTTACTTGATAAAGTAAGAAAATATTTTGCTTTTTGCGACCATTTATGATGCCAAAAAAAAGTTTGGGAAAAATGAAGACTTTTTGTAAAAATTTTAAAAAATCCTACAGAGCGCTGGTAAAACCATCATCAGTGCTATCTACAACAAAAAAGAATTTTAAAAAGAAAGATTGAAAATTTTGTTGGTATTTTAAGGAAATTTTCAAAAAATGTATTTTAGGGGTTTTTTTAAAATTTTTTTTATATATTTTAAAATTATGGGTGAAATTAAACATTAAATATATTATATCAATGTGAATTTAGTATACTTGGTATGTAAAAGAAAAAACAAAAGAAAAAAAGTTCAAAACTTACTCGTCGTCACAGGAGCCGCCGCAAATTTGAGCCAACAAAACATTTAGGGGGCTTCAATAAAATATCACATTATTCCCAAAATTTTAAAAAATAAAGTCAAAACATTAATATTTGTTATATTTTCCTTATTAAAGGGTAAAATTTTAAAATTTTTTTTTTCAAAAACTATACCATTTTGTGGAAAGAAACTTGATTATGTTGGTTAGGAACCAGTTGTACTGACGTATAAAAGGATGAAATCAATTAAAAGGGGATAGAAAAAGGAAATACTACTCCCAGGTTGTTTAAAAGTGGTTGTTAAGAACTTTAAAATATTATGTTTAAAGGCTGTGTTCGAGAAATGGGATCAAAAAACAATTTTAAGTAATGAAAATTTGTTATAACTTTAAATAAAAATTAAGAAATCGTAATCCAGTAAATCATAAAAAGTGAAAATATTTATGAAAAACGGGGGCGTTCAAGAATCAGATTTAGATATTTTATTTTGAAACTTTTAATATAACTGAGAAATTCTTACTTCTAAACAGAAAAAGTAAATTATAATGAACTATGAAAAATTTGGAAATTGTTTTGTTTGAGAAACGTTACAGATTTAAAATTTGGTTTTCTGAAAACTCAAAGAAAAAATGTTTTTAAAAATTTTTTTAAAAACCTTTTTTTTAAAAAGAATTTGAAAAGAAAAAAATTTAAAATTTAAAGGTCCCTAACTCATTCTCCGACATTCCCAGGGGCTGGGAAGAAGCTCAAGGTTGGGAAAATAGTAGAGGAGATGTTAGTGGAGTTAGAAAGGAACGGTGCGTTGTTAGATAGGGATTATTATGGTTTTTAAGGAGGCTGCGGAAGGAGGTGAGGTTCTTTGAGACCGGAATGGAGGTAGGCCGAGTGCAGCAGACAAATGAAAACTTTAAATTAATTGACTGTTATGTTTGGGTCAAAAAGATTTTTTTTAAAAAATGAATTGTTGAAAAAGATATGGAAAACATGTAATATGCAATGAACGGACGTTGATCTTCAAAAATGGGGCTAAAGCGTAAATTGTTTTTCATCATCAGTGATTTAGTTCATAAGACCCTAGAAAGGTAAAAAAGATCTATTAAGGTTAACTTGAGTGTTAAGACATAAGTTTTGGTATTGAGCTCTTTTTTTTATTTCTATGTTTCGAGAAAACTAGTCTATTAAAATTTTTAGATGTAGTATTGTGCAAGATTTTTGAATTTTTTTGTGGACTAAAGGTTTGAGTTCTTTTTTAAATGTGCCAAAAACCGAAGTTGATCTTTGTTAGATGTTCTGTTATTCTAGTTTTTAAAGGGGTCTACATGTTCTACCAATATAAGAGCTATTACAAAGCCACAATTTAAAAGATATATGCCACTTTTGAGGTATCTATTTTATCTTTTGAGTTAACCAATTGAGACTTAAATTTAGTTTGGTTCTATAAGAAATTGAATATTTTTGAAAGTGATCTTTGACTTAGTGACCTTCCGTTGAAAACCCTCATTAGTGATTGACAGCAATGTATTTAACTGATTCCGTGTTGTCGAACTGTAGGAAAAATTTCTTTTCTGATTTTCTTAATTTTGTTTTTTTATTAATCTGTTAACGTTTTTAGGATCAAAATTATTTTTGGGGGGGGGCAATTTGTTTAAGAATGTTAATCTCATTTAAGTAATTTTCGAATAGGAATTTTAAAGGGTCTATTTATATAAAAAATGAAAATGCTGCAAATTTATGCTGCATGGGGTGGTTAGAGGTTTCAGAAATTATATGGTCTGTTGAGAAGGTTTGTATATAGAAAAAGAAAATTGTTTGAGACTTTTTGTATAGTTATGTCTAGAAAATTGATTTTTATTATCTTCTATTTCCAAAGTAAATGAGATTTAGAATGAATTTTTTAATTTTTTGTAAGAGGGTTTGAGCACCATTCACATCACAGCCCAAAAAAAGCACAAGCAGTCATCCAGTACCTAAACCAGTGAAAAATTTCCGGATTGTTATTGGAGATAATTGATTGGGTCTCTAAATGATCCAAAAAAAATATCTGTAAAAAGGTGAAGGCAGCTCCCCCGCAAAGGGTCAGGTTTTTGGGATAACATTGATTGTTAAAGAAAAAAGTCTTGTGATAAACAAAGGTTAAGCAATGATGTAATATTAAAACTGTTTTTTGATCAAGATTTTTCGATAAAGAAAGTTGGTAGCATTAAAAGTTTTTTATCAACCATACTAAAGAAAAATGTGCTAAGCAACCCGTAGGAATACACAAAATTGGAAGTATGCCAGCTGTTATTGCTAACTTAAAGGCGTAGCAAACCCCTCTTTATATACAGGACACTACGAGTACTTTAGGGGTGCTGGTTAACACGGGATCAAATATGAAGGCGAAAAAAAGGCACGGAGGATATGGCGATCCTTTACGGTGGCAGAAAGGTATACTGAAAATTGAGTTGACTAAAATTGCCGTTGTTTAAAAAGTTTTGCGCGAGTTCTCTAATGTATCAGTGTCTTTTAGAGATCAAACGCTGTAAAACACGATACGTCACGGTCTCATATGGCAAACTGATATAAAACCGTGACGTATCGGTGTTGTTCTAACAGCGTTCGATCTCTATTAAATGACATCAATAATAATGCAATAATAAATGCATTGCGTTACAAATATAAATAATTATTCATTACTATTTAAAAGAATAATATGGTATAATAGTTTTAGTTTAATGTAGTGTATATAAATAATATGTAAAAAAATATTTCTAACGTAGATATTTTGGGTTATTTGTTTTGTTAGTACATAAAGGGCTATTTTATAATAGCTAAACTGTTTTATAAACAACTGTTTATAATGCAACTGGCCACTAAATCTTGGGCAATTCTTTTTTCCTTTCGTAAGATAGGCTCATGCTACCTTCTACTGAATATAAATACCTGTTGAAAAACCTAATAAAAAACAGATGTCCGTTGTCAGTGTCTAAAAATATTTTTTTAAAATGCCCAACTTAACTTTGAATCAAAAAGTATTAATTATCTATTTATTTTGTTAAAAAAAAATGGCAGGAAACACACTCCTTTGAGAGAAGAGCTGAAAGTGGTCACCCCAAATTATCGAAACAAGAACAAGACAATTATTTAGTTAATGTTTTAAGAAACCAACCACTTAAATCTGTAGTTACAGCCAAAACGGAAAGCAATTTCCCAGCATCGGTTAGAGCGGCACGGCGAAGAATAAGTCAAATATCCGAATTGCGCTGCCACCCGGCAGCCTTAAAACCTTTTTTATCAAATGCAAATGAAGAACAACGCATTGAATTTGCTCTACAATTTTACTTAAAACCTCCGATTTTTTGGGAAAATAGAATATTACGATGAAAAAGTGTTTCAGTCGTGCTACAATGGGATACTTAAGGTATACAGGCCTCAAGGAACACGATTTGATGAAAAATATACCCAAAAGGACAGAAGTAGTGGGTAAATATTTGGGGGTGGCTGAGTGCACAAGGACTTGGTGTATGTTATTTTATCGAAGGAAGGTTCAATGCGGAGGTATATATAGATCTAATACAGAATATTATGCTTCCTTCTGTACTGGATCGATTTCCGGACAGTTATTTTATCTTTTAGCAAGATAAGTGTCCCGTTCATAGGGCCCGGCAAGTCGATGAACGGATGGAAGAGCAGCGTATAAGGCTTTTATCGTGGCTCGCACGTAGACCGGATTTAAATGTTATGGAAAATGTTTTGGGCTTATAAGTTAAAAAAATAAGTATGGAAAATGAGTTTAGGCCAAAAAATATAAACGAACTTAAGGATAAAATTTTAATGGCGTGAAATGAGTTACGGGCTTAGGTCAAGGAAGTTGAAAGGTGTATGGAAGCCGAATACTGTAGAACAAAATTGTCCAGGCGTGCAGGGCAGCGGGAATAGGGGGGTTGGCCCCACGGAATTTGCGCAATGAATAGTAGGTCAGGGCCAGATTTCCATAATTCTTTGTTACTATCTATAAAATTGACATCATCAAATGTCAAATTCCAACATTCACTGTTTTTTTTTTAATGTTTTGTACAAAATTGTTGGTTATTAAAGGATATTACTATAGAATATTTAAAATTATTGTGTAATATTAGATTTTATATCATCTGATATAATATGGAAAGAATAGATGGCACCACTTTACTGCCTTCCATTTAAATGGTCGATATTTTTGGAAGTTTTGTTTTTACCAAAATCTTTGTAAATAAATAAAAACACGATTTTTTAAATTAAATTTCAAACATTGTATGATAGTATTATGTACGTATCACAAATTTTGTGATAAAAGACGGGCAAGATAGTGTAAGTGAGTTTAATCTAATCCTAACATTCTGGTTGTACATTAAAAAGTGAAAATTTTTATAACTGCTTTTTTAAGGCATATACTTTTCACTAATAACAAACATTAATGAGACAAAATAACAGTGGTTAAAAATGTTTAGTAACCTTTGGTACCTGAGTATCCATTGTAACAGTATCCGTTAAATATTATGTGTGTACAGTATGTCGAGCTTAAAAAGTTGATAATGCAAGATTAAAAAACCAAAAATCTAATTTATTTTCAAACAAATGTATTGTCTCGAAAGTTGCCTCATCTCCGATTTTGATCAAATTTGGTATACAGGGTTTTTTGGGGGCGCTGATTACAAATCTGAAAAATATCTTTTCGGCAACGTTTCGTTCCCGGATCTTCATCATCAAATTGAAAATTAAACTAACCTCATTTTCACATATATTCTCCCTTCTTTTTGTACACATTCTTGATTTTTACACTAAAGTGGGCACACGATATTTCATAAACACCTTTTAAAATCTTGTATTTTATTTATTTTACATCTTTTTTCCATTAAATTGCGAACTTTTAAGTTCAAAGGCAGCAGCCATATTTGCTTAAAAATAAAAGTGTAAAAAAGGTGTAAAATAAACTTTAAAAAAAGTTTATAAAAGGTGTTTAGAAATATTGTGTGCCAATTCAGTGTAAAAATCAAGAATTTTGTGCAAAAGAAGGAGGAATAGTGTAAATAAGGTTAGTTTGATTTTCAATTTTGATGATGAATATCTGAAAACGAAACATTGCCGTTTTTTAGATTTGTAATCAGCGCCCCTAAAAATCAAATATAAAATTGTACTTCCTTTCATTCAATTAGAGGGACCTGTATATATTAAAATTTGCCTGGTCTGCCAGTAATCAATAATTTTGATCCTTTAAAAGTGTGTACTAAATTATTAAATGAAATAAAAGTACCTAAATGTAAACCTTATTTCTTCTCAATAATCCACAGAAATACACAAACATTGTGGAAATCATCTAAAAGATAGTTAAGATTGCCTTACTTTTCTCTCTTATATTTCCTATGAAATTTTCATTTTCTATTATTCATAATTGATATATTATTATTTATTCGGTTACCTAACGTTACGTCTTATAAGAAGTACCTAATTTAAATATAAAAATACTTACCTAAAGTTAAAAAGACGGGTATGTTACCCTTGGATTTGCAAGACAAAACCAACCTCTAGTCATTTTGTTACGATATTATAAGTAACAAACAATAAACACAAAATTATATTCACAATTTAATAAACACTAATCACCAAAATAAGAAGGTTTTGATCAATCCAAAAAAACGGTACTCCGGCTCTCATAAAATTATAATGTGTTGTAAGTAGGCAACACATTAAATTATTTCGTGGAATTTTGTTATTGCGCAGAATCGGCGGGGCCAACTCTGACAGTTACTTACATACTGGGCTGGACATTTTTTGATCGAATGGGCCATAGCATTGGGCTTCCATTCACCTTTAAACTTCCTTGGCTTAGGTACATTCGATGCCTGGAAGGCTAAACTAAAAACGGGGCCGCAATAAAATATTAAATTTGTTTGGAAGGATATTTAAGTTTGTTTGAATTTTTAAATTGTTAATAAATTTATTAATTTGTTAGTTTCTAAAATATGTAAACATTTTTCTTAACCTCTTGCTTTATTTATAGTTATTAAAAGTAAAACAAGGTAAAAAAGTTAAATTTGGACAAATTTTTTGCTCAAGATTTAATGGCCGTCACTGTACATAAAGGTATTTTTTTAAATCAACAATAGGGCAATCCTCAGAACTGAGGATATTTGTTTTTTGTATGTCGATAACGAACAAAGGGTGATCTGTTTACTCTAAACGCCAATAAATCGAAAACTAATGATTAATTTTAACCATGATAAACATTTATAACAAAAGTTGATATTTAAGGATATTATTTAAAATTAAAAATGCAATAATGGTTCCGCATCTTCTAATTAAACGAAATGTTAATTAAACGAGCAGTAAAAGATGTTCTTAGTTAATATAAATTGTTCATTAACGTCATATTATGAATCCAAGCGGCGACTTCAAAAAGCCTTTTCCTGCCAAAAAGTCCAAAAGGCCATCGAGGTGCGATGTTTATCGTCCCAAAGTGCAATTTATTTGCTCGAAAATTAAAATCGGACGTCCAAAAATCAATTTACGATAATTGTGTTTGCTGCTAAGAATTTTCGGTCCTTTCGCTCGATGATAACCATCTCCTGCTATCTCGCATCGGACGATACTTTACTGGAATCGTCATTCTGTAAGAAACAATTTAGTTTATAGTGGAGCGTGTTTAAAGCCATAGTCTTTACAAAAAGATCTCAAGATGGGTGGACTTTTTTGTCATGGGTCATTTTACGAAGACCTTACGCCAAGTACTGACTTATTTTATTTTTTATTAGCACCAAACCAAACTAAAGAGGAAAATTTAAAGAAAACAGTTGTACAGAGAGCAGATTCCATATTCCAGACACTAAAAGTAAGGAAATAAACTGAGAAGTTTTGAAGGTTGACGCTATTCCCAAACTCGACACTTGAAGGACAAAAATACTTTTTGGCTCAAAAGAGGAATTTTTACATGACAGACAGTACGGATTTCGTAAGAAATCTACAGCGGATCTGATATCTTTTATCGCATGTAACTGGAACAGGTCCCTTGAATTCCTGGGCCAATCTCAGATTATTGCTCTTGCTTTAAGGCTTTTAACAAGGTTTTGTTGTTTAAACAAACTAAATTTTAACAGTCTTTCACCAAACGTTTTTGCGTGGTCATCAGTTTCTTTTGGGGGCATCCAACAATTACGTGACGTGTTTTTCTTTTAATTTCGACCCCTTCATCCTCTTTGGTGGGATTTGGGAACATGTCGTCAGATCCTCCTTTCCCCTTACGTGGGATTTACTTTATAATTTTGATATAAATTTATTTTTAAAAACTCTGAACCTTGTCCTTTGAATAATAAAAATCTTCAGTAGCCATAAACATTTTTTTGCTCACAAAATAGGACACTCAAAAAATAAAAAAAAAATAAAATGATTTTTTATCGTCTATAATTTTAATGCATATTCTTTGAATTAAAAAGCTGACCTGAGATTTTCAATGATCTCCCACTCCCCTTAAAATGAGATTGGATAAGATTTTGCTAGACCACTTCCTCGATTTTAAACTTACATAATTAATGGATGTCTTCTTTAAATCAAGCGTGTATTTGTAACTGTAGATGTTCATGCTTCTGCTTTCTACAAAATTATTGCTGGGGTATCCCGGGGCTTAGTACTGATACAACTATGTAAATTTTTTACATTAACAATCTTCTCTCTTTCACGATTAATATCATTCATAGTTTCGCTAACTCAGGTTCTTAACCTCGTCTCTAAGCCTTATTTAGGAAATAAGTGCACTTAATGCAGATATCGCTCTTACAGAAACTTTATTATGGTATTGAGGCTCCAAAATCATCTACTCTTTTTTTCCAAAAAGCTAAGTTATGTTCGCTGTCGCGATAAAAGTCTCCCAATGCCCCCTTCGTCATAAGGGGCCAGGTTCTGCAAAAACAAGAGCCATTTAATTGTGTGTGCATTACTTTTTAGAACGACCCAAATTGATGTAATCTCATTACACCCATGCCCACAACAGCTTCAGAAAATCTATCTACTCATCGGTATGTATACCCTGTATGTATCCTGGATCAAATATTTTTTAAAACACTGTTTTCCTGCCTAAGAATGAGAGACTGCTCCTTTTTATAGGTATTTTAACATCTTTTACTCTAAATTGCCAATAAAATTTCTTTCCTAGCAGCTCCCAATAGAGCAACAAGTGCAACTCTCATACATTCCTTTTAAGTCTATCTAAAGGAGCATAACTTTGTTCCTTTATTTATTCCTGTACTATTTAAACAACTTTTTACTTTATTAAAAGCATCCATAGTAAGCCTTTAAAATTTGTCGCAACTGAAAATAAAAATAACACGTATACCCGCTCAACTATAATTAAAATACGCCTTTTCTTTAAAAACGACTTGCCATAACGACCGTTCTTAAGTAAATTTTCTACTTTGTATTTTAAACACTAAAGAAACAGTCATCACTTTGGGACGTAAAGAAAATATGCACCATAAAGAACATGGGCATCTTTTTGGAGCATTTTTTTTTAAACTACCTTAACTTTTAGGCTTTTTGCTTATCTACAGGGTGTTTCCTAAGTAATCTAAACTACTAAAGAAGGTGATTTTCAAGTGTTTTTATGAAAAAAACTTCATATTACCATATGTAAAACAATGTCTCGTTTTTAAAACACAGGATGTTTTTTCGAAGTGTTGTAATTATTGGGAAATCGAAATGCGTTTATTAGTGGTTTAAACATGATAATAATTAATTTATTGGGTTTAATTTGATTCTTAAAATAGGTTAGGTATGTGTGTGGTCTAAAATAAATGATTTTTTAAAAATCTTTAATAAAATACCCTTCCTCTCCTAAACTAATCTGCAACTTAAAAAATGCTAAGAGATATTTTATGTCAGGTATTAAATAATAAATATACTAACTACAGTCCAGTAACTGAAGACTGACTGACATTTCGGGGATAACCTTAGCTTTTAAATGGTTTATTGTACATTTTGTTATTATTAGCCAAAAAAGTTACGGCCCAAAATTCTATTTTTTTCCGAAATTACAAAAAATGTTTTTGTTTTTATTTAATTTAGTTTTCCCGAAGATGGGGGGTGGTTCAATAATTTCTTTTTACTGAAAATATTGTTGGTTTGTCGGTTCTAAAACGAAAAGTTGCAACAAAAAAAATTTATTACATTTTTTTTTAAATTTAGGGGTACTTTTCACCCCCTGGGGGAGGGAAAAAAATATCATAATCGTCAAAACACGATAGAACATTAAAAAAAAATCGATTAAAAAACAAGAAGAATGATCTGAGGTCATGTTTTTTGTATTCTTTCTTATTATAGGGGTAGTTTTAACCCACTATTATAAGCCCTTATATATCAATTTCAGTGCAAAAAAAATTCATTTTAATTATTCTGAAAAAAATGACATTTATTTGATAATCTGAGCTATACTTCCAAAATAAAAAAAGAACCCTAAAAAAGGGTAGTTTTTACTGTTTTAAGGGTGTTTCTGAAATTTCTAACATTAAAATCGTAATCAGTGACCCAAAAAATTGGCGGATACCTATTTTCATGAAAATATATTTAATATTGCCCGAGATATTCAATATATTTTTATTTTTGGCCAAAAAAATAGTTTGGCCAATTTTTATAGCGTTTTGGACCAAATCCCAGTAACCAAACTTATTTAATTTCATATTTGACACCTTTCTTGAGAAATTTTAAAAATATCCAAGTTGATCTGATTTGCCCGAAATTACTGCTTCATTTTACAAAAAAAATTGCATCCTTTCCTGTTCTATACTTGAGATTTGCTTTACCGCATAAAAATTTAGTTATTTGTGGCCAATCTAGACTGGTATTCTACGCACTATCTGGTGGTCCCAATAATCTAACTATTTTTTATTATCCATGAACTGAATATTGGTACTATAGTTATAGTTTACTTCGTTTATTATTTAGTAAACATAAACTTGAAAACTAAAGCTTTCATTCTTAATCTTTATGGAACAGTTATGTTAATACTGAAAATCTTGGTACAACAAATATCATATATTTTACAATGATTAAGAACACTCTAACACGCAAGAGTTGTTATCTATAACTTATTTAAAATTATTGTAAAACTTAAGCAGAAGAGGATTCTGTTGCATTTACAGTAATTTTAACGTAACGTTAGTCAAATGAAAACTATAAAAAAAATACTGTATCTTGCCGTAGTTTGCTTTCGCGACTTTTATAACTACTGATATGGTTATGTCCCTATAAATAGCACAGTCAGGAGAAAGCAGTGCGGGTTGTCATTGCATATCATATTTTACTTTCATCTACATCTGATTTGGCATAACACTACCAAGTTTACCTTTAGTGACAATACACCATCTATCCTTAAAAATGTACCCTTTATCGCCCGCATATTAATTTATTTTTTGTTGTCGTTAAGTTTTTCTTAAAATGTAATACAAATCTGAGAAATTTTCTTTAAATTTCATTTTACTAGGAGCTGCAATTAATTCATAACCGTACTCCATTCCAACTTTTAATGTTCTGTAACTCAAAAACGGTACATTTCCAGACTAATGTTAATAAGAACTTTTTTATTTTAATAAGTACCCTAAGACGGAATCGCTTTTAGGGTACTTTTTACTCAACATTGTCCGTTGCTTCTAACTATAAACTAAAATTTACAAAAGAACAAAGCACAAAAAAGTTTTCTTCTTAAAGTGCCTTTTCTCTGTGGATGTTGGCTATCACATTGGACCATATTACTTTGTTTCCTGCCGCTCTGAATAAACCTATGGATGTCATTCCAGCCCATGTTTGCAGGTTACGTAGCCATAATATTCGTCTCCGTCCCGCTGATCTTTGATCCTCTATTTTTCCTTGCAGGATAAGTTGAAGCAGATGGTATTTTTCATTTCGCCCAAGTCCAAAGTACTCCAGTTTCCTGCGTTTGGCGCGTAGATATTCTAGTTCTCCACCGATCCGTTGCAAGATGGTTTCGTTTGATACGTGGCATATCCATGGGGTTCTAAGCATGCGGCGGTAGCACCACACTTCAAACGCATCTATACGTTTACATGAGGCATCGGTAAGTGTCCACGTTTCTGTCCCATATAAGAGGGTTAAAAGTACATAACACCTTATAATCCTGATTCGAGCCTGTATTTTGAGGGATAGGTTACAGAGTATCTTGCGAAACATATATTTAATAGGTTACCTCTTGCTTTTTCAATTCGGCATTTTATTTCTAGAGAGTGGTCCCAGTTCTTATTTAAAATGCAGTTGGCAGTAAACTGTAGGTTGCCGACATCGTTCTTACTGACAATTAGCATTTGTGTCTTCTTGCAGTTTATCTTTATATCCTCTAAAGTCCTTTTGTAGTATCGGCTATAAGGACGGTATCATCCGCGTATCTTAGATTATTTATTTCTTTTTCAGTTATATTAAGCCCATTATCAATGTTTTCCAATGCTTCCTTAAACAGATGTTCCGAGTACACATTAAATAGAGGTGGCGACAGTATGTAACCCGGGTGCACTCATCTTCTCACGCTAAACTCCTCCGATGTCTCATTCTCGACTCGTACATTGACTTTGTGTTGTAGATATAGCTTTGATATCATCTCTATATCTCTGTCGTCGATTCCTGACTGGCGTAGGTTTAAGATGAGTTTACTATGTTGAACTTTATCAAAGGCTTTCTTAAAGTCTATGACGCATGCGAAGATGCTGTCTGCATTGATGCCACGTGCTCGTTGAAGTAGAACTTGTATAGAGAATAAGATCTCTCGTGCCAAGTCTCTTTTTGAAGCCAAATTGTGTGCCGCTAATGTTTTTATCGAATTTTCTATATACTCGCGCTTGAATGATGTTAGGAAATGCTGTTAGGGCGTGGCTCATCAGGCTGATTATTCTGTGGTTGAAGCAGTAAGTTGCATTGGTCTTTTTGGGAATCGGAATGAATGTCGATAACAGCCAATCATTTGGTATTTGACCCTTGTATAGATTTTGTTAAACAGTTTTATTTGTTTTAAGACAAGCAGTTTGAGAACTTCAGCATATATCGGGTCTGGCCCGTGAGATTTGTTGTTGTTCAGTCTTTTGATAGCTGACTCTACTTCCGCCTGTGTGATAGTTGTTCACTGTAGTCACAGTACTGACGTTTCCGTCTCTGAAGAGTTCTTCCATGTGTTGCTTCCATCTTGTGAGTTTTTTGTCACTCTCAGTAATGATGTTGTTGTCCAAGTCTAAAATTATTCCTGGACTCCGTCCGTAATATCTTTCTGTTATTTCTTTTATTTTCTTATAGAGATTGAAGCTGTCATGCTTTGCTTGTAATATCTCGATTTCAACACATTTGTCCTGCAGCCATCGCTTTTTAGCGTCTCTGATTGCTCTTAAAACTTTTTTGTCTAGTTGTCTGTATTTCTCACTATTTCTGTTTCTGTGTTGTCTTCTCTCTTCCATAAGCTCTAAAATATTATCTGTCATCCATTCTTTCCTAAAAGTTTTGATGACAAAATACTCCCTACCCTTAAAAATCTACCCTTTATCAGCTGTACACTAATTTATTACTTACGTCTTTAAATTCTAAATAAAATTTAATTATAACCTGTAAAATTTCATTAAAATTACATTTTCTCAGTATTTGCAATTAATTAAAAACCGTTTTCATTACCAACCCTTTAATGGACCGTAACTCGAAAACGGGACACATCCGGACCCATGTTAATAGAAACTTTTTTTATTTTAGGGAGGGGAAGACACTGCCGAAAGGTTTATGCGTACTTTTAAAACACCCTGCATATATAAAATTAAACATTATATGTCAAAAAATTGTTATTTATTTTTTATTTTAAGATTTAGACATTTCCAGCGGCTTAAGGAAAGAAAAAAATTGGTCAACGGTTTATTTGCTAACATAGATTTTATTGAAATACATATTTAAATAATGAAGGCTTAATAAAAAATTGTAGATTTTTTTAAATTTTAAAATTAACTTTTTTAGCGGCTTTATTATTAAAGTTAAACAAAGACAAAGGTGGTAGAGTAGATTAATGACGAACATAGTTTAATGAAACAGGTGTACCGAAAAATTGTAATATTTTTTATAGTACAATCACACCGTTTACAAAAGTAGTTAGTTCAATCCGGTTAGATTTGGGAATCATAAAAAAGAAACAAACAATTTGTAAACTAATAATAACGTCATCGAATACTGACCTTTTTTGCATGGTAAAGTAACTTTGCTGTACGATTATACAAAAAATATATACTTAAATTTGTTTTGTACATATTTATAACTACACAACAGGCTTTGGTCTTCATAACGTAATTTTTGTTAAACTTTATCGTTGGTGACCTCGCAGTTTGTATGAACCTCTCTAACCTGTTTCGGCAAATTAGACAAACCAATATTGATCTGATAAACGACTTGCCCATAGGAGAACTTGTGTCCTTAAAATCTCACACACATTACAAATTGGAACTGGTAGCGTAAAAAAAATCATTTACTCCCATCTGAATTAACGAATAACTTGCGCAACATGGGTACCTAGATTATTAACCGAGGAACAAAAACAACGACATATTTAAGTCTTAACCAAGACTTTCAAGCAAGACCAAGATAAGGGTGATTAATTTTAAAAATTATTTACTTACTTATGACCAAACCTGGATTTACTAGTTTACGCCGTAATCAAAAAGGTGTAAAGCAACGTCACTCAAGCTTCCAAATATAAAAGCACAGGATTGGCCTTTAACCAGTAAAGTGAGAGCACCCGCCTTTTGGAGCAGCGAGGGTGCCTTCCTCACTTAAAATTCTACTGCATGACAAGGCCTGACCTCATATTGTCCAATTGACTGAACGTGACCTAAAAATGCACTGGGGGTTTCTCCACATAGCAGTCCGGATTTTTCACCATGTGATTTTTAATTTTTATACTTAATGGTTGAATATGTGGAAAAATAATGTTCAAATCGTACAGGGTCTTTGATTATATTTACGTGGCTTCTGGGGCCTTTATTTTTAAAGACAGAAAAAAATGTTCTATATAAAAATTGTAGGATTTTACCATATTATCTTTAAAAATTATCAGTAAAAAAATATCGTAATAAAAAAATGGAAAATTATAGGCAACTTCAACTTTTTTAAATGAAACACCCTGTATATTATGCGCTACAACGAAAGATCTTTTTCTGATTTCAAATGTATATATATATATATATATATATATATATATATATATATATATATATATATATATATATATATATATATATATATATATATATATATATATATATATATATATATATATATATATATATATATATATATATACATTGATGATATTTGGATGAACCATTTTGAGATATTTTAGGTAAAATTTATTAATAAATTACAAAAAAGTTTCATATTAGTATCAAGAAAGCCATGGAAACAATAGAATTGTTATGTGGCTGAATTTGGTGAGGGTTTTCTCTGGACCCATAATGTTTATTTTTGTGATTAAAAATTCCTGCTAAAGTGAAGAAAGACTTGTCGGTGAATAGCATTTTATTTAAAAACTTTGGATCCTGCTGCATAAACCTAGCTATTTCCAATGCATACTTAGGTCGGTCCTGCATGTTTTGTTGAGGAAGGTTCTAAACGGACATAAATATATAAGGATAAAATTTGTAAAATTTTAAGGTTAAATAAATTTTACAATCTGTTTTATTTAGTTCAGATGCCGCATCCGAGATTCATATTTCAGGATTTTTAAAATTATTAAAAGTATTTAGTGAAGTCCAATAGAAAAAGTATAATAGAAGAAAATATCCAAAACCTCGTTTTCATGTCGTGCTGCAGTCCTTTTCTTTATTTAAAAGATTTTTCGTTCAATAAACTTTCTTACTATGTATTTAATAGTATCTATAGATGGTACCTTTGCACTGTCGTCACATTATTATTGTTACATAAAAAAGAGGCATAATAGAGATTTTTTGTTCTTCTGAATAGCCCATCGACAAAAAAGCAGCACAAACTACTTTTAATAGTTAAAATGATAAATTTCAACTTTTTACATTATCAATACGTTAAAATTATTAAAACAATTTTATTGTTTTCATAGCTTCCTTGATACTAATATGATATTTTTTTCAATTTATTTATATTTTAGGCTTAAATATCTCAAAAATGGTTCATCAAAATATCATTAATGTATATATATTTGAAATCAGAAAAAAAAAGATATTTTTTTGTAGCACATAATATACAGTGTGTTCCATTTAAAAAAGTTGAAGTTGCCTACATTTTTCATTTTTTTATTGCGATAGTTTTTGCTGATAATTTTAAAAGATAATATAGAAAAAACCTACAACTTTTATATAAAAGATTTTTTTCTGTCTTTAAAAATAAGGGCTCCAGAAGCCACGTAAATATAATCAAAGACCCTGTACACTTATTCATAGCTTAATAAAAAGTGACATCTAAATTCCGAATTATAGATGAGCCTTTGTCCTAATAGATTTTATTAGACTCTCACAGTAGACCATTTATTTTTTAATATTATGTCTAAATAAAATATGAATATAACATTTAATAAAATAAAAATACACTAAGTACAGCAAGAAATCTCTATTTCTAAGAGGATTAACTTGCCAGGTAGTTTTAATTAGAACGTGTGGGCTGGGAACTCAGACTAATTTTCAAGGTGCAAAAAATATGAGGATTTTAAAAATCAAAGAAATATTACCACGGTAATAATTTACTTAAGTTTTGACGCAATTAGAAATTTAAATTATCCGAGCTATACATTTTGTCGATAATTAGCAATATGTCTTAAGGTAAAACGGTCTGACATGTGCGTAATAAGGTGACACAAAGGATAAGAAATTGCTTACTGAGAATATCTTCTTATTTTTCTCTAGAGTAAATGAAACAGTTAATTGTGCAAATTGTAATCTGCTAGAAACTGTTTTATCTTTTTAGAAAATAAATAACCACTAGCATGCCGATGAAAAGTTTTATGTTCCTGTGGCGAATTCTTTTATTAAAAAAATATTTTCCTAAAGATGTTAAAACAATATTATGGTTTTTATAATACTAAAATTTTGGACTTCCATTGTCTTTATTTGTTAATTGGTAACACAACGTTTCGGTTAGTAATGTATCACCAACCGTTTTCAGAAAATACATTACTAGGCTGCAAGGGCGTCGATAATATTTTTTCTTGGGAGGGGTAATTTTGGTATCGGAAAAAACAACTCTGAACACAAACCTGACAAAATATGTTACATAAACTGTTATTGGCTGGATTATAATCCTGTTGGGATTGAGTCAAAATCATGGTGAAAGTATTTACGAGTATTGATGCTAATATGTACATTTACAAATGTTTGCACACATTTTTCATAAGCTTAAACAGAAAAAATTGTTTGTAGCACGCATCCAAAATAGGTTCTTAGCACTCATTTGCTATTCCGAACTCAGCTGACGCCTCATGCGGAAACAATAAATTCGTCCTGACAACCTCATCATTTTATCCACTTGATACAAAAATAACTATATAATAATAATATCATTTTTCTTCCAAAAATCTTTCGACTGTTAAGTTTCTTAGTTTTTAGTATCCAAAGTATATATGCAATATAAAAATATATTAACAATTAAATATAATTTACCATAACAAGGAGCTTTGTATTCGCACAGCACTAACTAATTCAAACTTTAATTACATGGCAAACATGTATTCAGACATAAAGTAACTTACTATAGAATAAACATACATATGTACCAATATCTTTTTGTTACATTATGAACGAAACAAAGAAGAACTTAATCCTAAATTACTATTTTTAAATTGACAAATTTTTGTTCAACCTAACTTTTAAAAGAAAACCGCTTGATTGAAATCAAGTATTAAACACCGTTTTGTTTGCAAATCTGTTCACATTGGAATTTGTATTTATTGGTAATGTCTCTATTCATATGTAAAAGCGCTAGACCAACTAATCGTTCTTGACTCATAGATGTCCTTAACCACGTTTTCAATCTTTTTAGTGCAGAAAAACTTCTCTTTGAGGATGCAACGCTCACTGGCATAGTACATACAAGATATAATGGTAAATGAACATAAGGGTATAACTGTTTATCACACGTTTTAAGAGTTAAAATTGCAGAATCTGGGATATTTGTATCGTTTTTCTGTTTTTAAACCATAGTTCTAACTAAGGTTTAACCAGCATCAAAATTATGTCGTTACTTTCAGTTTTGAATCTGAGAATATGTTTGCCGACGACGCGACGTGGTAGGTAGGGTTTGGGGGGGGGGTAATTACCCCCATAACCCCCCTTGTCGACGCCCTTGCTAGGCTGTGTATTAGTTAACAAATAAAAACAATGACAGTCCAAAATTTAAGTGTTATTAAAAAAATATTTATCAGGTCTTTTGCCAGATAAAAAAAAATCGACCTGAAAAATCCTTTCGAAAAGCTATCAACGTTTTGGTAAATACTTTAAACGGCACTACATGAATGATAGGAAAAAAAATAAAGATCCGTCAAGATAACATGACAAAAGGAAAAAAAAACACAGACAAGTCAAGAAACCACGATAATAACCTTTACCTCTGTTACACCTTAATTAAGACATTTTTTAAGTAAACTAACTGCTGTTCTACAAAACCTGACAATTTCATATAAATCACTAAGCCAGAAAATTTTCTGAAAAGAAATCAAGATGATTCCTCTTTCGCCGACAATTACTAAAAGTCTAAGAGCCAGTGGCCGGCAGACGACAGACACTTTGAAAATTAAAAACAAACTGTAACGATTTACTAATTTTCCACACGGGGCTCGAATAATTCAAAGACTCTGTATAACTTAACAACATTTTATTCACTACTTTACAATGTTACAACTCTTTTCAATCTTAAATCTATCATTGCTCTTATATTATAGCTATCTACGGTTAACCGAGGTCCTTACATATATTGTTCTTAATGTTCTACTACATAACCATTTATATTTGTCATCTTATTACACTGCCCCCTTTAAATGGTAGTAATAAAATCACAATTATTTTTACTTCCGCCTCAGCTAAAAGGATATATTAATTTGGATACTGGATACTGCTCTGCTTATGGCGTTGCTGCAAGGCAATTGCCAGTTCTCCCTGTTCCAGACACACGTTGTTGTCAACGTGAGCTTTCCCGAGCTTTGTAGGTGAAACTTCTGGATCGTCGGGCTCTGTAACCCCCACAAATTCCGAACTTTTCCAAAACTTGAATTTTTAGCAAAAAAATTATCGATGCAGGGCACAAACAATGGCGGTTCGACCAAGGACTGCTTCTGGTATCACGCATAACCGTTTTCTGTCAGTACTGCCCCTCCCTGCGCTGAGCCCCAGAAGAAGGACTCCATCGTTTGGCTTGAGTTTCTCCCTAATACCCGATGGTAAAAGCTGTTGATACAGCACCTTCACCCGCCTTCCCGGAAAAAAACTATGTAGTTTTTTTATCGCGAGCATTTCACTGATTGGAGGTCAAACAGGAACTGATATATCAATTCGCTTACTCATACGTTCCTCGGTTCTGTCATCTGTGATTCCCCGTGCGGTGTTGCCATCACCAACATTGTCTTATCTCTGCAATAATGACCCTTAAGAGTATACCTTCTAGAGGCAGCCGTGCTCTCGATAGTGCAAACCAGTGCACGAGGGAGAAAGCAGAATAGCAGTATAACCTCTCTCGATTGCTCATCGGGAGGGTATCTGGTGTGGATGCTGAATGATTGGCGAGGAACA
Source organism: Listronotus oregonensis (assembly GCA_019359885.1). Classification (NCBI taxonomy): domain Eukaryota; kingdom Metazoa; phylum Arthropoda; class Insecta; order Coleoptera; family Curculionidae; genus Listronotus; species Listronotus oregonensis. Next base: position 16,687 of record JAHBCN010004945.1, on the reverse strand, counting down.
TACTTCTCCTAACCGATCACACAGGTATGTGGTGGGAGAAAGAAAGATTATACATATTGCTATTCTTCTTTCTCTCATGCAGACTTGTTTGCTAGGCTAAGCGGCAAGGCTGCCTTTATAGGTTATGCTTAAGGTTGGGTTAATTATAAAGTAAGCAGTGCTGCAGTGATCAGTCCCTAAAAATTACTTGACAATGCGCAGAAATGTCATTAAAAATGTGACCGTGTCACGCGGGCTTTAGGTAACAAATAACAAGTGTATTTCTCTTTTTTTTCCTTCTTTGATGGCATGACCTTACAAACTGGCTTATTGGCCACGACAATTTATTTAATAATTCTTACTTTATTTGCAAATGGTGCCTAAATGAAAATATTTCCGATTAAAATAATAAAAATTAAATAAGTTTTAAAGGTAGCTAAATATATGTATGTATGTATGTACATTTTATTATTTAAAATTTATTAATAACATATAACCCACAGGAACAGAATATATAACCAACATTTCTTGTAAACAAGGTTATGGTAAGTTTTTATTTGTGGTTTACATTTTAACGTTAAATCTTAAATTTTACTTATTTATGAAAAAATATATTTCTTTAAAAACCGTGGGATTATTGGATGTTTGAACATGGGTCATCGATCAATAGTATTTTTGGTAAAGTATCCTAATAAATTGATCTATTATATCTTAAAGTACAATTAAGAAATAAATAATTTAAATCGATTTTCTTTGCATAGACAACACACAACACAAATGTGGAACGGCTTTACGATTTGCGTGTCATTCTTGCATAGGGGCCATGATAATTTTCTATGTATCGTGCCAATCCATCCAAGAAACAGTTTTTCTGTCGACAAAATGTATCATATTATATAAATACCTACCACTTTGACCATCATATTTTCCGATTTAAACTGTCATATACGTAGGAGTAGAGTCTCGCCTGTCATATCGAGTGCTTTGCCACACCTGTCTTAATATAGCAATGATAAACTAGCCACACCATTATGGTCCGTTTGCCATTAGAATGGGTCGTCAAACGCGACAAGACCAGCTATATTTTTGTAGTGTTTATGGGATATATTTACAGGATGGCATTAATAGCCAGAATGCATAATAAATATTTTTGGCAGTTTAAGCACATAGTTTACAAAGTGGTGTATTAAAGGTGTAACAGACATTTTGCACGTAAAACATTATTCGGAAAATAAATGCAATACAATCGTGTCGCAGTTTTAAATGCCATTTATTCCTTATTTTAGAAGTTTAATAATTTTAACTCACATTTTAAAAATAAAAATATTATACATGTTCTATATTTTTACCAAGAAAATTGGAAAAATGTACATGATAGAATTTCCGGTGTCGGTAATGTCATTTAGCTTAAAAATGTTGTATTAAGTAAATTAAATATCTTACTCGAATTTATGTAAATCTTTGATTTACTTTTAGAATTAAATATTCAAAGTACCTTAGAAATAAAAAGTGTTTAAAATTTTTTGAAAAATTCAAGATTCACAGTAAATAATGATTATCCAAAATTTTTAAGAAATGACCAAAACGTAAAATAGGGAACAATATTACGTTCTCGCGAGTAATGGTGTAAGCTTATAAGTAAGGTAAGGTCGCTGGTTGTCCAGGAGGTATGTATGACCGGCAGAATCACAACGTTGTTCTTCTCCACGGTTACTCTCGTCCGCTTACTGCAGCTATGGCTGAAGCAAGGTGGAGATAAACACCACTTAACCATCCTCAATATAGCCTTTAATTATCGCCTGTGATTTCTATCCTTTTGTGCTTCCTCAATAAGTCTTTTTAAATCCCGTGTTAATAAACGGCTCTTTACCTTAACGGACCCACGTTCTATTAGTATTTGATCTAGAAATCGCAAGATAAAAAAACATTATCATTAAAACATATGTTAAGCACTGATGGCTTTTCTTTTTATTAAAATGATCTAGTGTACTCTTTTCTGTTCTTTTTTGCAGACAACTTTTTTGTCTAATGAAATCTTTCTTTGTGATTATTCAGCTTTGTTAACGTACAAAACTAAGGAGCAATCGGCTGTTGCACTATGCCCAAAAACTTTATTTATCTACACCTCGCATATTTGAAAGAACACAAAAACCTTTTTTCTAGATATACATTTTTTTATCTCTCAGCGTTTTGTTATGCTAATCCATTCTTACTTACTTACTTACTCCATGGCTTACAACCCAGGGTGGGTTTTTGCCGACTTCACAATAGTCCTCCACTGTTGTCTGTCACTCATGGCATCAAGTGGATTTTGGATGCCCATTGTCCTTAGGTTTTGGCAATATTGTCCCTCCATCGGAGTCGTGGGCGGCCTAGGGGTCTTTTACCAACTGGTGCTTCCTCCCATACAAGCTTGACAGTGCGATTATCCGGTAGTCTTCTCACATGTCCCGCCCACTGTAATCGTTTGGATTTTATTTCTCGGACAATTTGGTTTTCTATAGTCTTCTACCCTATTTGTAAATTCGACCTTCCGTGTTGCGTCTACGGTTGGACAAGATTTTCCTGAGTACTCTGCTCAAAAGCGTTCCTCATTTGCCACGGTCAGCGTCCACGTTTCACATCACAAGTAGTCTAATTATTGTTTTGTATATGTTTATCTTTGTATGTCTTGCTGTCTGTTTTGACTTTAGTAGATTGTGAGTTGCATAGAGGCATTTGTTTCCGGCTTGTATTCTACAGTCTACAGTTAACTTTTTCTTTCCCATCAGTGTCATCTGATAGTGTTGTTCCAAGGTATTTGAATTTTTAACACGTTCGAAGTTGTAGTCATCCATTGTGTCCGGTTGTTTCTGGTGGAATATATATATTTTGTTTTTTTTTCGTTAATTTTGAGCCCCCTATTTTCAGCCTGTTTCTCAAAGTTGCTGAATGTGTTTTTAACATTTAGTCTGCTGTTTCCAATGATATCAACGTCATCCAAAAGCCAGGAGTAGGTGAGGGCCATTATTTTGAAGACGTCGCTGAGGGCAGATTTCAGCCCTTCTCGTGACATATTCAAGAGCAATATTAAAGCAAGGTAGAGCATCACTGTAAGGCCTTGTTTCCATTCAATAGAACCTACATGGTCGTATTGTACTTAATCTTCATTAAAAAAAGTATAGAATTGTCGTTGCTATTTTACAATTAACAAAGTAAGATAGTTTTTTTTAAGACATCATTAGAAGTTTAGTTTAAATATTTTTAATTTGTGAAGAACATATTTTTTGATGTTTTGGCATTTCAGGAATTAATTGGTAACTTTTACTATTTTCCTATTTAAATCGCAAAAATGCCCAAAAAATATAAAATAATTCCATTATTAAAGATTACTACAAAATTGTTTTTATTAAAACTTATCAAAAAACATTAAACGCTTTTAAAAAGGAACCAGTATTCATTAGGAAAATGTTAATTTTTATCGGACCTTTTTGGATATAATAAATTGTGTAACCAATTTTCAGTTTAAAAACTGTCTAATAATCCGCTAATAAGTGTTTCGAAAAAACCGGTTTTTAAATATGGAAAAAAGGGAAAAAAAATTTTTCCCAAAAAAAACGATCAAAGGAAAATTCATTTTTTGACTTAGTTACATTAATAAACCTAGGTGATTTTTGGTGACGAAAATGAATAATTTTTAGTATCCTACATTTTAAATAAACAAATAAAAAGAACACTTATCACTTACTGAAACTCCAAGTATTTTAATATCCGGATTAGCTCGGCTTGCTATTCTATCCAGTCCGCTCTCATCCAGCGACTCGTGGCGTCAGTATCGCCTTGACGCCAACTTTTTATCCCGAATATTAAATAATTCTAGCTTTGTTATAAAATTTTGTATAAAAAAATATTTAGCAGAAGTGTTATTTAGATATGACAAGTTATTTTTGACCAATAAAAAAATATGTGCTAGGGGCCTATTGCATTACAAAAAAAAAACACGTACGTGAAGTCGTGAAAACGAACACACATATATGGAGCTCATCATTTAGCTTATTTTGCTTACAAAACGATTGATCTTTTACCATCATCGGAGAGATATCCCAAAACCAGCTAGATTCCGTCGTCATCGCTAGTTTTCATTTCGCGTATCTCTTTAACATCGCGATTACATCAAAATTTAATATCTGTTTTAAGTGTACCATTTCCAACTTTAAAGATTTTTACGAAGAATTCGGTGATATAGGTTGCTGCGTTTATTTCCGGCGGTTCTGCTGCAATTGTCTAAAAACTGCATGATACTATAAGGATAGTTTCACCTAAAAAAACCTGGCTGCCACAGGTCAAAAGTGCTTATTTGTCAAAGTAAAGAATTTTAAAAATACGTTTATTACTTTTTGGAGTAGTTTTAAAATGAGGTTTTCATCAGAAGAACGGCTTGAAATTATATTATATGCTAAAAATGATATGATATATCTATTTCTAAACCAAGCAGCAAAATTACAATAAACGGAAAAAAAAATAAAATACAATACGAGGTAAAATATGGTGGTAATAATAACACTTATAACAAAAAATTATAATATTACTAATAATTTAAATGTTCTATATTACCCCGATTATTTTCGAAACATAATCTATAACCCCTCCTTAACCTTTCTAAGCTCGCCAATATTATTTGAGGTTCTTCGTTAAGACGATTAATTTCATTTACAATTTTTTTTCTCATTGCTTCCGTGTTTGTGTTCCCATTTTGGTATACGACATTCTTCAAGTGACCCCATAGAAAAGTGTCCAAAATTGTAATATCTGGACTATTAGGTGGCCATCTAATGGTGCCATAACGTCCAATCCACTGACTGTATCGGCGATTGAGATATTGCACAACTTGACGAACAGCATGGGGCGGCGCTTCGTCTCGTTGCCAAATTATCTTGGAATACGGTACTGTGTTAAATAGCAGTACTTCAAATACATTGCTGAAACAACTGTCAAAAAGATTCAGGTTTAGCTTTAAGCCTATACATAAAGCCGCATATTATGTAGATCCTCGATTTGGAGGAGAATGACTTTCAGACGAGGACTGTCTTGATTGACTTGAGGTTACAAAACAAAGTTCAAATCATCTTAGCTTGCCAACTCACGAAGTGATTGGCAACGCAGCTTTGTACGAACCAAAAGAAGGTTTTTTGAGAGAACAATTTTGTGGGAAGTTGCAAGCCAAAATGATTGTGATCCAGTAGCATGATGGCAAGGCCTTTGAGAAAAACAATTAATGCAACCAATAGCGTCTCGATTACTACAATTGATTCCATCATCGTCAGCATCTGAAAAGAATTGGTCTACATTTCATTTAATTCATACGAAAAAACGAAATAGACTGTTAGGTAAAAGGCTGGAAAAAAAATAATTGTTCCAGCAAGGATTGTCTTTATTACCGGCATCGGCAGGGAGGACCCACTTCTTTAAAAGTTAATTATAACAGTGACGACCAATTAGTTTGACAGTATGTCCCTGATCGATCCAAAGATTCATCCGAAGAAGAAAGTTTTGATAGTGAGAGTTCTGAGGGTGATAACAAAAAAATTGAATAAGTTTTAGGTGTTTTTATACAGTGTATCCTAAATTGTTGGGGAATGTATGGGAATTTTGGAAACCACGATAGATAGAAAATCGGTTAAATGGGGAAAGTTTTGGACAATTATGTTTTTAAGCTAATCCCGTTTACGACATGGTTTTATCTATTCAGGTTTTTAATACATTTTGAAAAAACCTGAAACATGCATTTTCGAAAATCGGCCATAATTTTTTTATTAGTGAAAATTTTTCAAATCTTTAAAAACTTCTTCAAAGCAACTTTTTTCGTAGAATATGACCGAGTAGTCAATTTGTATTTTCTACGTTTCGGGTTTTTAGAATCATCATCAACTTTATTTTTTCATATGGACGCCATATTGGATTTTTACGCAGCCTAATAGGGCTTTTTATTCTGATTTCAACAATGTATAACATGTTATAATTTAAGAGTTTATAACCTCATTTATTTAAAAAAAAAAAACAAATATTTTCTCAGTTGGCTTTGATTCCGCCGAACGTCATTTTTTTTGTAAACAATAAAATATTAGTAATTGGCAAAATAGATAAGCTGAACAGATATTTTACAGAAATGGGTTTCGCGAATATAGCTATAACGTTAATACGCGTTACAAAAAAATGTAATGGGGCCCATATAAAAAAGTAAAGTTGATGAATCATCATCAACTTGACTTTTTCATATGGGCGCCATATTGGATTTTTTTGCAGCCAAATAGTGATTTTTATTATTATTTCAACAATGTATAACATGTTATAATTTAAGAGTTAATAACCTCATTTATTTAAAAAAAAAACAAATATTTTCTCAGTTGGCTTTGATTCTGCCGAATGTCATTTTTTTTTTGTAAAATCAATATTGTAATTGCAAAAATAGATGCTGAACAGATTATTTTACAGAAAATGGGTTCGCGAATATGCTATAACGTTAATACGCTTTTGAAAAAAAAAATGTTATCCCTAAAAAAAGAAAAGGGGTGAATCATCATCAACGTTTTTTCATATGGGCCCCTATTTTTTTTTCACCCAAAATGTGTTTTTTATTATTATTTCAACAATGTTTAACATGATATAGTTTAGGAGTTTATTACCCCCATCCACTTCAAAAACAAATATTTTCTCAGTTGGCCTTAACTCCGGTGAATGTCATCTAGCGTCATTATCTAGTTAGCTCGGGTATGTTTTTAAAAATTTTTTTCAACTTTGTAAAAGGGTTAATTATTTAAAGAAAAACTTGATGTTTTGCAACGTTATTTCCAAAGCAATAGAAAGGTTAATATAGCTGCGCAAACGTATTTTAACAATTTTTCTGAAAGACAGAATCCTAAACTAACATACTTTCGAAAACTGGTTACAAATTTGCTTAAATTCGGAAGTTTTAAAAAACCACGACCTAAGAAGTACGATAAAGAAAATCGACAACGAGATGCTGCAGTTAACCAACATTTTAAAGAAAATCCAACATCTTCAGCCAGGTATGTTAATAGAGAATTCCACATGCCTAAGTCAACCATTCATAGGGTAGTTAGGACTATTTAAAAAAAAAAACGTTAATATGTTGAGAAATATGGATAACATTTTGAATTCTAGGTCGTTATTTTACATCTTCATTTTAGTAGGAATATTAGTTTAGCCACTTTTCATTGTTTTTGTTTTCACTTGTTTCAATTAACTTGTTCTGTGTAGTTTTGTTGTAACACGTTATAGCTACATATGTTCGGGAAACCCATTTCGGTAAAATGTCTGTTCAACTTATCTATTTTGCCAATTACTAATATTTTATTGTTTAAAAAAAAAAAATGACGTTCGCCGGAATCAAGGCCAACTGAGAAATATTTGTTTTTGAAATAAATGGAGTTAAAACTCTTAAATTATAACATATTATACATTGTTAAAATCTGAATAAAAAGCACTATTTGGTGCATTAAAATCCAATATGAGCGTCCATGTAAAAAATAAAGTTGATGATGATTCTAAAAACCCGAAACAGTAGAAAATAAAAATTACTACTCAGTCATATTCTACGAAAATTGCTTTAAGAATTTACAGATTTGAAAAATTTTCACTCATAAAAAAATATGGCCGATTTTTCAAAATGCATGTTTCAGGTTTTTTCAAAATTTCTCAAAAACCTGAATAAATAAAACCATGTGTGAACAGGATTAGCTTACTTACATACTTGTTTAAAACTTTCCCCATTTAACCGATTTTCTATCTATCGTGGTTTCCAAGATCCCCATACATTCCCCACCAATTTGGGACACACAGTATGTTTCATTACGTTTTTAATCATTAGGACTTCGTTTTAAAATTTTTGGATTGTTGTTCATGTGATGCTTTACTTATTTTATAGTGTTTAATAATGTTTTGTTCACAAATTATTGGAACAAGAATTTTTTCATATTTTGGGTTTTTTCTCAACCTTTGGAAAATACCGTTTTTTTTTCGCCGTCTTAATAAGCATTCTATTATAAAAAATTCCAATCAAAACCAATAGTTAAAACGTAAGATTTATGATTAAATTAACTTTACGTTGCCAAATAAAGTTACAGGAGAAAATAAGATTTCTGATTATCGGGAGGTCATAAAATGTCACATCAATTCGCGACGCCGATTATGTCAGTACAAAAGGCAGTAATTGGTAGGAAGTCGTGACATCAATCATGCGACAATGACCGCCATTTATAAGTTTTGTGTCATCGTATTTCAGTGGCGTAACTAACGTAATTTACAAAACAAAAACCGGAAGAACCATGATTTTTAAAGAGATAAAGTTTTAATTACATTAAAATTGCTTTTGTGTTAGGAGAATTTATCTACTTTTTGCGAGTTTTACACATATTTGTTGACTTTGTTTAACGATATTTAATCGTCAGCACAACTATTTATTAATTACATGGCTAGCGTGTAGATTTTTACTCCTTGATGGGTTTCTTACAATAAAAAAAAACAAGGTTTTTTACGATCACTCTAAAGTTTGTTTAAATGTCTGTCACGTACGTATTTAATCTTTATTTTGGAACAATCCACGAAGATGAAGCCTTAGTATAGTCTGTCTCAAAGTATACCGTGTTAGCTCTTGCCTTCATTTATGGATTATACCTGCCGACAGCAATAAAACTGCGGATCGGTAGGTATTAAAGGACAGAATATTAGGGACGGACTTTAATAATATAAAGATTTATAATTTATTGTTTATTTAGGTAAGTATAATCTTAAATTACATTAAGAAATTAAATATATGCAAAGTTTTAATAAATTTATAACTGCATTATCTATACATAATTACATCTTTAATCTAAATATCTAAATCTAATTTTGTTTTACTATCAAAGTCATCATTGAGATTAATTACAATAGGATTTATGTTGTTTGGATAGAAATGTAGAGTCCTTAATTTTATAATGTGCTGTAGTAAATTTTCCAGCTCTCAACTGGTATGTTAGTAATTAAATTTTTATCAAATTTATAACTTGCGACTAGAAGTAGTGTAACATTTTCTGCTCTGATTTTGATTTTACTTGGTTCCACAAATGCTCTATGGGGTTAAACATACAGTGATACGGAGGAAGCCGTAAGACAGTATGCCCAGCCTGTTCAGCCAAATTATCACATACATATTGTTTTTTAATTGCATATGAATGTAGGAACTTCCAAAAGATGGTTTTTTGTAACTGAATTCAAAATAAATATCATTTTCTAACAAATATTCCTGGATTTCAGTTTTTGAACTTGATAAAGCTGGTGCTTTGTGTAGCAGACGGCTGTGGTAGCTTGTGTTATCCATGACAATAACACTGTTGTTTGGAATATTTTTTAAAAGATAATTTTGAAACCAGTTTTCAAAAAGTTCTGCACTTGTATCCTCATGATAATCCAAACTAGAATCTTTAATATTCTTTGCAGACAACAGCAAGCAGTTTGGGACAAAATCGTCTTCTGAACCAGCGTGAATTATGGTAATGCGTTTTCCTTTATTTGAAGGTGCTTTCGTCTGACAGTTTCGACTGGAATCAACCCATCTTTTGGATACTGTGTCGTGTGTATCGAACCAGGTTTCATCAAGGTAAATTATGAATGTGTTTTCTAACCTATATCTTTTAATTTCTTGAAGGTAATTATATCTCCAAGTGCGTAATCTGTGCGATTCCATTACTACTTGTCTTTTGTCTTTTTGGCGGTATTTAAATCCCATTTTACAAACAACTCCATGGAGGGTGCAGGCACGGCTAATATTTATATTGGTTTCGTCTTCGTCTAGCTTCTTTTTAGTTTTATCCAAGGTAGGAATAACTCCGCTTCATAAAGACAATATATTTTTCTTATTAGTCCTGTCACATTGTTATACGGTGAGATTGAAAATCACTAGTTTTTTTCTTTGTTCAATTCTTCACTAATAATAATATCCCTGATAATATCGATGATATTGAGTTTTTGTAGTAACAGGTTTTTTTAAAGCTTTTTGTTTAATTAGACCTCTACTGATTAAAGTTTCATACACATTTTTCACAACCTGTTTTGCATCTAATGACAAAGATTCAACGGACATAGTTATATTCTCGTAAAACAACTTTTTCGAAACGCACAGTAAAAACGGTTATTAAGATCCATAAATATTAGCAAATATTTATATGCCTAATGGTTAATACTCAAGAAATACCTGGCCCACCCTGCCCTTATGAACAAATGTTTACACAAAATAGGTAATAAAATCGTTAAAGGTTTATTGGGGTATGGTCCGTCAAAAGCCATAACGATATACTTTGAGATAGACTATACTAGAAGCTATAGAAGGAAAAATTAAATAGCGAGCTATAGTAGCCTTGTAGGCATTACTTTAAAGTACAGTAAAAGCTCTTTATTCGCGGAGTATATGTTCCGTAAATATCCGGGATACAGAAACTGTGGATATGGAGTTTAATATGGAATTATAGGGGATTCGTTCCTAGGTGACAAAATAAAAAACAGTATAAAAAAAATAATTTAAGTAACCATATTGATTAATTACTATTATCAGGCTTGGGCAATAGTTTAAAAGATTTTGTAATTTTTTGCCTCTTAAAAATAAGACTTTCTTCCATAGACGGATCAAATTTCATAAAGATATCACAAAGCTCATTTTCCATTCTTAAACCTTCACTAATACTTTTCAAATTAAATGTCACGTTTCCCGTGCTTCTTAAAGCCTGTTCTTCCAAGGGCTGTGAATTTAACATTTCCTCCAAGTCGGTTTTGGTAAAATCATATTGCGATTCAAGCAACTTCTGAATGTCACTTGATTGTTCGAACCCATCCCGTCCGCAATTTCGGCTATTAGTCCACGCGTTGACGACGCGTTTACAAAGGATATTCGGTTGGATACCTACATATTGGAATCCTTTTAACCAATGTATATGTACCAATTAGATCCACGAATAAAGAAATCTTTAGCCATGAACATAGGGATTGGGTTGCATTTTTTAATCCGCGAATAGTAAATATAGTAAAACTGGAATACCGGGTTTGTTTAGTATTTGGATTTGTGACCACCAGTAAACACCGTGTGCCGTTAATGTGGTTCGGAATTCACGTTAAACTGTAGGTTCCGTTTAGATAATGTTACTGGGGGGTAGTTTAGGGTTGCAGGTATTTGTATAATGTTCGTGGTGGCACTACCACGTTGTCTAAAAGGGGCCGTAAAAATGCAATATCCGCATGTGTCGGTACTTGGGCAACGTTAAAGGAACTGAAGAAAAATGGGTTAAACATCTAAAAAGGCACCCGTGGTCTAGTACATAGGCTTTAACACAAGCCTTCGCAGGCTGTCACTAAGATACAAAAAATAGCTATAGTCACAGCAGCTTTAAAAAAGCATGCATTTCTCTTTTAAACAAGAAAGTATTTTTCTTGTTCTACGTATCCCAAATCAGACCCTCCTTGGAATATCGTTTCTATATCTGGGACACTCTTAGCATTTTTTGTTTTATTTAAAGAAGACGATTCTTCTTAATAACGATTCCTCTTAGAAGAAAGGTTTCTCCTCATTTTTCCACCTTCTTCATTTTTCACTATTAATAAATGGAATTCTGAATTTAAACGTGATCGTACTAGCATCAAAGATAATCTGCGAAAAGTACAGCCAAAATGCAAAAACTATTTAAAAAATTCCTGAAATGATGAACATCTCAGTTAAGTCAGGTGTAGGGTCAGTCAGTGACCGACAACTTTGCTTTCTACACAGCCTTAAGTAATGGAGAAAGTTGTGAAGGGAAGGATCATGTCTCCTATTTAAAAACTTATGTTGTTTAGTGTTTCTTGGTTTGCTTTCCAGGATTCAATGAAAACAAGGGATGTCATATTTGGTTTTCTAGAGAAGCTCTGCCTGGGCCTAAACGATAGGGATGTTGCTGCCGCGGAATTTTGTGATTTTTCAAAGGCATTTTATTATGTAAATTGTCAAATATTGCTGGAAAAATACAATGACAGGAATTTAGGGAAAGGTCCTTAAAAGGTCACTTATTAGACAGAAGGCTGATCGTTAGGTGGAAATTCGCGGATGACACCACTATTATGTGGCTTGATCGAAGCACTGGAGATCTTGCTACCAAAGTTTCAAATGATTTGAAGGTAATAAAGCAGTGGTGTATTGCCAATTGTTTATCATTTAATGTTAGTAAAACATAAGTTTTAACATTTAAATGTAGTGTAGAAAAAATAAAGTTAAAAAATAATATTTTCAAGTTGTTCAATTTTTGGATACACATATAGATTCACAACTAAACTTTCACAATCACGTTACCTACCTAAATAAAAAAAAATTCATCGGCATGTCATGCTGTCACAGTAGCTTGAAGTAATTTGGGACATTCCAGGGCAAGATCGGTTTATTTTGCCCTGGTTAGATCTTATTTAAGATAGGCTATAGCGTTTTGGGGTTTTGGTACTTAGCAGCTAATGCACTCTGTTCTTATAATTAGCAGCTGATGCAGTCTGTTCTTGTACTTTAGTAGCAAGCTTATATGTAGATACCTTTGTGAATTTAGACCAAGAAAGCATTGTAAATTTTTTTATTCGGAAAGAGATAATAACATTAAAGGTCGTTTTATTAATTTATAGAAAGTATGGTAAAGAGTCAGTTAGCATTAATAGATACAATACACGAAATGGCGATAAGCTGAGGATGCCCACCCCTAGGAGTGCCCTTACTATGAACTTTCCAACTTATAAGAGCCTTATAATTTACAATCACTTACCAGGTCAGCATAAAAATATTGAAAGTGATAAAACTTTAAGGCGAATAGTAAAAAAGTCCTTGCAGACTAAAACATATTAGTTTTATAAGGAAATCTTTGACAGATATCAAAGTTTAGTGTTGGTAATTTTTTGACACCATTGATTGTTAGGCGTAATTTTGTGTTAAATTGTTGTAGTAGTTTAAAATCTGTTTACTGGGCCTGTGAGAGTTATTACTGATTATGTTGTATGTGTTTGAATAATGTATATTAGTTTTAGAACGGCTTGGTGGTCCTCAAAAGTTTAAATATTATTTAAGGATTGGTTTTTAGACTTAGTTAATTTCCAAATATTGTCTTTTATTGTATTTACACACACATTTGTGCACAAAAGTAGTTTGGCAATTGGAAAATTAAGGGACCTGAGCTATAAACTATTTTAACACCATCCCCTATTTTTCCGATTTGGCATCCTCCAACTTCTATTTTTTTCTTTAAACTAAAAACCTTTCTAGTCTGTCAACGTTTGCAGCAACTGCGGTGTATCATATAAATATTTATTTTGCTGGCCAGCTGTGTGGCTTCCTTGTCCCATATACTTGTTATGATATTACCTTTCCAATTCATTGCGCAAGTCGTAAGGAATATGCGCTGGTGCATAATCCAGTTGTACCACATTCTTTTCTTAATATTCTGGGGCATAACTTGTAGAAGAGCCGGTAAAGATATGTAAAAATTAAAATAATTTTAAGGCTTTAAATTTGTGTCTTTTACCAGCATATTTTTAACAACTCTTTACTATGATATAGTGTTAATAAACCGCAACAAAAAAAATCTCATTAGGTTAAAGAAAACTTCCGCTCTTGCCCAATTATTTTCGCCTCATATCCCAGATCTAAGATGAGAGATCCGTTTTTTCGACACCATACAGGCCGTTAAACGGAATTCATTAGTCATTTTTTATCTCCGCTCGCACGTCACAGAACGCACTGCCAAACAACACATTGTTAAGATGGCGGCCCCGATCGGACAATCCGAATTTAACGAAGATTAATCGGAAAAATGCGCCAGCTTCGGGATAAATTAACGCCGAGATATTTGGCATCAGCGTGAGGCCTATTAATTTTGGCAACAGGGGCGGGGAATACGTGATAAAAATATTTTTTATGAAAACTACTAAATTTGTATAGCATTGTTTGTCCCAAACATCCATTGTAGGCTTTCCATAAATGATTTTATTGCTTAACATCTTTTTCCTTTACCATAGACAAGACTGTTAAGAAATGAAGCCAAGAGGTCTTAGAATACAGACCCGGTGTTCTATTTCTAGGACATTCCATCGACCAGCAGAACTCGGCTATAACGATATATGGGTAAAAAAGATAGATTTAGAAGTGGGGAACACATGTTACAATTGACGTCACATAGCTTGCTGAAGGAGAGGGTCAAAGATGAGCTGTGTCGCAGACAACCTATCGTTAACATAATCCTTTGTCACGTTAAATTGGACTGCTAGTATTTTACAATTAGAATTTTTTTTAAAGGGCAAATGGTACAAATAAAAAGGTTTTTAAAAAATTATAAATTTGTGATTTTATTGCGGTTTTTTTTCTGTAAGTAAAATCTGTTTTACGAAATATAGCTGTAATCGTTATTATCGAAAATTGGGTACCTGCTAGAATACTGGAGCTTATTATAAGAGAATATAAAGGAAAACCCAAAATGATCTTAAATTATTTATTTAAAATAAAAACAATCTGTTTACTTTTTTCCTGACTATAAGCTAAGCACAAAATTTGTTTTCAATAAATTTTTAAAAGAATAACATCAAAATAAATTTGACAATTTTTCGAAAAGTATTTTACGAATTTTTTTTTTATCTTGGGACAGTCCACGAAGGCTGATGCCTAAGTACTAACGTACCTGTGGGTGTTTTTCAGTGTGGTGAGAGGGAGTTTGTTCACACGGGACTTAATTTTGGAGATTGGGAGGAGGGGGAAAAAACTTCTGCGGGCAGCAGGTTCCATAGTCTTGACACTCTAGGGATGAAGGAACGAAGAAAGCGGGAAGTTCGGGGCCTCTTTAACTGAACTGTAAAAGGATGCATAAAAGTTGCACTACGTGTTGCTCTGTTGGAAGCTGCCAGAGAAGGAATTATACTGGCCAACTCCTCTGAGCAGAAGTCGTGAAAATACCTATAGAAGAGCGACAGATCCCCTACAGCTCGACGGTGGGCAAGAAGAGGAAGCCTTTCTGTGAGCGTTGGATCATTAATAAGACGAACGGCTTTCTTTGAATGGAGTCCAGAATGCTATGTTGTAGGGGACGCCATTCCCCAGACATGAGAACAATATTCTAAAGAGGGTCTGATTTGGGATACATACAGAGTGTACAGATTGAAGAAGAGAAATATTTTCTGGCTCGGAAGAGAAATCCAATCTTTTTTGAAGCCTCCGAAGCTATGGATAAAATGTGTTTGTGCCAGGCAGATTAAACGACTCCTTGTTCTGCAGAACTTGGCCGCTCATATGTAGGGGATGAGCATTTGCAGACTTTTTTCGCGACAGCGAACATGACTGTGTTTTCGAGGCATTAAACTGAACAAGATTTTTGGCGCCCCAATCCAAGATAAGTTTGAGGTCTTGTGAAAGATCGAAATCAGGATTACACGTTGGCTTAAGAAATTGAATACTAAAGTGGAGGGTACTATCGTCAGCAAAACTATAAATGGGATTAATTGTGGAAGAGAGAAGATCGTTAATGTGTAAAAGAAACAGCGTGGGTGCCAGCACGAGCCCTGGGGCACCCAGCATAATTTGTAGAAGCTGGAGGAATGACCATCTACACTAACTGATATACGTCGATTAGAAAGGAAAATGGAAAGCCAAGAGCAAAGCTTAGGTGGAAGACCGTAAGAAGGAAGGTTTATGCGGATATTTTGGGTATGTCAAGAGCAACGATCTGGGGTTCACCAAGAAACTCAAGGGACTTGTTCCAGTTGTGTGAGAAAAGGAAAGAAGATCAGCTGTGGATCTACTTGGGCGGAAACCATATTGTCTATTATGTAAATCTTATTTTTCCAGATACTTTAAGATTTGGGAATTAATGAATTTTTCCATTACCTTTTCAAACAACTGAAAGAAGAGATATAGGTCTATAGTTGGAAGGGGGACTTTTGGGTTCTTTTTTGGGGACAGGTTGCACACGTGCAGTTTCCAACTCTCCGGGAAAATGCCCCGGAGATTCGAAAGAGGGGAGTTAAGATGGGTGCAAGCTCGGGAGCACATTTTTTAAGACGATTGCTGGTATGCCATCCAGCCCAGACGATTTTTAGTATTAAGAAAAGAAAGAATACGCTTGATCTGTTTGACTTTAAAATTATATGAATTTAGAAACAGGACAACTGTTGGAAGGGGAAGATTTAGGAGGATCAAGCGTAGAATTGAAGCAAATTGTTTGGCAAATAGTTCGGCTTTTCCTTTGGAGGTAGAGACAATTCCATCTCCAGAGATTAGGGTTGGAAAAGAATTTGTGCAAAAGTTCTGACTAATATTTTTGGCAAAGGACCAGAAAGCTTTACTGCCATTTGAGCAAGAGAGAACTTTATCTTTTATTCGATTGTTAAAACGGTCTTTTGCTTCTGAGATAGTCTGATTATACTGATTTAGTCCACTTTGCAATAAATGTCCACGATTATAATAACCCAAAAATCACAATGCTAGCTGCATATGGCTAAAAACGAGATAGTTTAAATAGGCAAAGTTTTACTTTTTGATTTAAACCAATTTCAAATAAAAAACAAAATACCGGGTTTTTTTCTATTGGTTTAGCAAACAAGTAAATAGTTTTTTTTAAATTTTGATTTTTTTTTTAAGTTGAAATTTTGTAATAACAAAGTGACCAAAATTTAATAAGTGAATTGGATA
>JAHBCN010004944.1:0-59524 GCA_019359885.1 Listronotus oregonensis | reverse complement strand
TACTAAACGAAACAAATTCCTTGGTCAACTTAAACCGCCCACTGCAACATCTTTTCACCATTAGTATTCTGGATGCTTTTATGGAGGCCGTGTTACACGATCAGCCCTCTGGTATGTACGATATACAAACGGAAATTTTTTCGAGTGCAATTTATCAAAACTTGGCAGGAAAAAATATGTTTGCGAAAACGATACCCGCTCGTGAATTGTTAAGTTTAATTTGTAACAGGATACTGGAAACTTGCAAACCGTCTATAGTTTTTCTCGACAACATGAACAAGTACAGCCAGTTTGTTGAAAGTAGTAAAAAACTCGACGACGACATCGACACTGCTGCAGAAGCTAGATCGCGTCGACGATTTATTGGAGGTTCCAACCTGTGCACGGAAATTTCGCTGCCAATGTTTGACGATGAGTGTGTCACTTGTTGCGTTGGTACGATGAATATGAAAAAATTAAATCCCAAAATGAATTTCTCTCCCCTTGATCATCCAACAATGAAAAAATTCGGTTGGCGCGTAGCAGTTCTGGTCGACATCCTAAATGCGGTAGTTATCAACAGTAATTTTGCCTACACCGTTCAGTATCGCCCTTTGGCCATCGGTTTGATGGGATTTAGCGAACTATTTCCACGCGCTCGTGGACTTGTGCCCGACATATATGTTATCAGATGCATGGAACTGATTATGGAAAAATTGTATAGCAGCGCCATACACCGGAGCAGTGTCTGAGCCCGGTGCTGTGGTAGTCCCTTTAAGGATTTCGATGCGAGTAGTTGGGCACGCGGACAATTGCAAGTGGAACTAAGGCAAAGAAAATGGAAGCACGATGGTAATGTTTCCAAACTACTGAAACAAGTTTGTGAACATGGCATTTTTAATTTGACTTTAACTGCCCAACCACCTTTGCTTTGTAACTGTCTGCCGGGTATTGAAATGCCCATGACAAATCGCAAACACGAAACCGTCGCCGTTAAAATGGCCACATTTACGATCAACATGCGCTACGATAGCATTTTTCAGGCCTTTAAAAATGCAAATTTGGCGCAATTGCGCAAAGTGTCTATCTTGATCAAAATGCCTCTTAAAACTTGTACGGGAATAAAGATCAAGCCGAGGAGTTGGGTAATTCTTTGGGATAAATGTGGGCCAATGGACTGAAAACTGGCTCGTACTATGCAAGAACAGAACAGGCCTGGGTCCGGTCAGTGTTGGAAGAGCCAATGGAATACGCCCAATGTAGTAATTAACGTTTTTTTCCCTATACTTGTGTTAGAGCTAATGTAGTAAATAACTGTTTTTCTACTCTTTAGTGATATTGTATCTGAGCAATGTAATGACTTTTCACTTTACTACTTTTACGATCCAATATATGTTTAATCTCACTAGATATGTGTTTTCATTGCATCGTAAAGTCTACCTGCCAACTTTGAAAAAAGCTCGTGTGGCATTTATTTCCGGACATTTTTAATAGGCCACAACTAGTTAAAAACGCATTAAATGTTTTCATACTCCTTGGAGATATTGTACAATTCCTGAGCAATGTAATGATTAGTAACTTTACTGCTTTTATGATCCAATAAATGTTTAATCTCATTATGTGTTTTCATTGCATCGTAAAGTCTACCTGCTAACTTGAAACGAAACTCGTGGAATTTAATTCCGGACATTTTTGATAGGCCACAACTAGTTAAAAACGCATTCATCCAGCGGTAGAGTGATGAACGATGGCATTTAAAATCTATCCAATAAATTAGTATTTTTTTTAATATCTCCTTTTCAGCATACCAATTTACAGTTCCCAACGATCCGATTTTTTGAACACGAAACGAAAAGGCGTCCAGTTCATACAACGTATCGATTTGATTTCTAGTAAATGTATGTACAAACGTCCGAAACACGTTTACCCGTGCCAGCACAGAGTAAACCGATCTGGCACACATAGTGTATAGTATCCGATTTACTTTCGATCCCCATTTCTAGTTGTTTTAACAACATCTGATAATCGACCGATGAAAGTAAATTCCTTTGCTTCCTTTTACTCATATCTTTGTTTTGTTGTGGTCACTTAGAAACCACATAATTTTACTACCATTTTAACGCAAAAACTACCTATTAGTTTACACAGACAGAATTGTATTTTCATTGCATATAATTGTCTCATATTACGCATTCAAGGTAATTGCAAAAACTACCTGTTAGTTTACCCGGACAGAATTGTATATTCTTTATATCTCACCTTACACGTTCAGGGTCATTTGATGGTTTGTTTAAAAATGAACATAATACCATCATAGATATTCTTTGCATGTAATTAAATTACCTTTCAAATTACGCGAAACTCGATTAGTAAAAAAGGAGAATGTCTACTATGCATTAATAATTTAGTGCATATAGCATGCACCAAAGCTCTTATTTCGACGAATCATAAATGTCGCGCAATTACGCGAAACATGTTAAAATTGAGAATTTCGCCGGAATTGATGTGGGAATGTGACTAGCTTGCTTTATTAAAGCAATGTGCGAAAAAAATAATCCACGAAATTATACACGTTCGAATTTCTAGCATGTAGTAAAATGGGTTACAAGTAAAAATAAACAGCTTTAATTGTCCGCCTGGCAAGATTTATTTTTCTGTAAAGCAATGTGCGAAAAAAATAATCCACGAAATTATACACGTTCGAATTTCTAGCATGTAGTAAAATGGTTACAAGAAAATAAAAGCTTTAATTGTCCGCCTGGCAAATTTATTCTGTAAAGCAATGCGAAAATAATCCCGATCACTCGGCAGATTTTCTTAAAGCAAGTGCGAAAAAATAATCGTTATGCAGTTCAATTCTAGCATGTAGTAAAATGGGTTACAAGTAAAAATAAACAGCTTTAATTGTCCGCCTGGCAAGATTTATTTTTCTGTAAAGCAATGTGCGAAAAAAATGGTATATTCAAATTCTATTTAATTTTGGTTAGTAGTACAATACACGTTGTTGATTGTATTTTATTGCGATTTGTAGTTCCACAGAGAATGGTGACCTCTTTAATGAAATATTTTGCGCAACGACAATGGGTGCTATTAACCACGGCCCAATGGCTCTTCGAGCCGGATCGGTTCCTTCCCAATAAAGTGAATCGTTGCGTACGAAATGATGATCGGTATAAATGCCAATACCGCTAAAGGTGCACTGGGTAATGCCACCAATTTCGGTTGCTTGGGGCTGAAACATGGAACAGAATGCTTGCGTAACCAAGGTACATTTTCCCAAATCCAGCGAACGCTCATCTAGGAAATACCAACCGTTTCTCGGAAAGTCAAAATGGCTCATGTACTCGAGCCAGTTGTTTAAGCTAATATTTTCACTTTGTGACAATTGGTTGGAAAATATTTTGTAAAGCCACTGTTGCTCTAAAACGAGCGCTTTTCTTTGATTTGAGTAGAACGTAAAATCTTTTTGCTCGGCCTGCAGTGTTAATAATTCGAAAACCGGAAATATCGCCGTAGTTTGCGAAGCGATGTTATCGATCGAGACCAACGGTTCCTGATTTACCAGGCCCGTCATCGAGACTAGTTTCGGAGCACCGTTGCGTGAGATGAGCGCGTGCTTTGTTTGTATGGTACCGTTAGAGATGGCCAAAACATGTCGGGAATAAAAACCATTTACGATGGATTTACCACCGCACTGTCCAATGTGCTGGAACAAGCAAATGGGCACTGCCTGAAACTTTGATAGTTTTACATCTATCGGCATTAAATGTTTAAGATGATCTCCTGCCCCCACAAAGGGGCCTCTTCGTCATCGTTGTTATCGTTCGGTACCGTTTCGTTTACGGTGCCGGTGCCCATATTATTGCCGAAATTAAACTGCCGTATTGGAACACTAGCCGTGGCCAATTTTGCCGACTGATTTTCTTTTTGTAGTAACGGCTGCTGCATGCTTATTATATGACTAGAAGAAAATGTACTGCCGTAAATGGGACCATATCTTTACCTTGCAAATTATAACGGTCCACATTATTGCATCCCGAAACATTCCCAAATTACTAGCATTATGCGATACGGAAACGAGGAATAGAATGAGTGTAGTGGTGGGAACGCGACGGAAAAAAACAAGATGATTAACTATCTTTTGAGAGGTGAAACGTTATCGTCGTTGGTGGACGACATTCCGTCAGAGTTGAAAACTCAATGTCCACGGATATTGCATTTTGCCATGATACGCGATTTGAATATTTGCACAATTCGGGGCGCTTCGATCAACGAGTTTTACGCGTTATGCTATCGCTTTCCAGACATGTACCTATGTTCCACAAACATTTTCTTTCCGCATAAATATTTTAACTTTGGTTTGGTGCGATACGGCAATCAATTATTCTATTGCACTCATCCGCGCGAAGATCCCTTCATTTGTACTCAGTTGAGTTTGCGCGACAACAATACAAAATATGTCCGAGTCAATTTTATTGCCAAAAAGCCTATTTTGGATTTTCCTCTGTTTGAAAATAGCCTCGTTCAAGATCAATTTAGCGAAATTAATTTCACCGCAATGGACGACATAAAGTTGACGACAAATTTACCAACCGACGGAAAATATTCCATCGAAGATATTTACAAGTATGTAAAACGTTTTCGTAAAGCCTTTTTGATGGTAAAAAGCATCGGTTATAATGGCAACACCCCGTTACCGCCGCACATTCAACATGACTGTTTTAAAGCAAAATTGTTTTTTGTCGATGGTAGCGAAAACCTACCGCGCGTCGCCTACTATTATGGCGCGGAAAAAATGACCAAGGGACCGTTACCACTCTGTTTGGTCGTAAAACAAAGCGTTCGTATTCATGTACGCCGGCCGATGTCGAAATTAGGAAATTATTAAAAGACGTTTTCCTTTTTGACGGCTATTTGGCCCTGAGCCTTTTTCCATTTGCTTCGTTGGCAATGTGTTTCCTCCAGTGAATCAAGTAAACTGTGGACGGACGGATTTACCTATAAACTAGTCGACGAACGACACCCACCAAAGGGAGTAAAAAAATACAAAAATAAACAGGACCGAATATTTTATGTATGGAATGAGTTGGTATTGCCGACCAGTAAAAGTTTAGCTATACCGCAAGAACTCTTTCATCTCTTTAACAATATACGGTGTAAATTTCCGGCAATAGAGTAAATGCATAAGAAGGGAATTTTTGCAAAAAAATACACGGGTAATGGCAGTTAAAAAATCTACGCGTCAATGTTTCTTGCACAATTCCCGCAAAAGGGTAAAGGTGTTTTTTTTCCAAATCGTTTGTCCGTCGTAACTTTTTCCTTGAGCAAAAAACTTTAAAAGTTCTCGAACCCCTATGGAAAGAAATTTTGCAAAAAAATCTACGCGGGTAACGGCAGTTAAGAAATCTGCGCGTCAATGTTTCTTGCACATTTCCCGCAAAAGAGTAAAGGTGTTTTTTTATTCCAAAACGTTTGTCCGTCGTAACTTTTCCCTTGAGCAAAAAATTTTAAAATTTCTCGAACCCTATGAAAGAATTTTTGCAAAAAAACAGCGGGTAACGGCTGTTAAAAATCTACGCGTCAATGTTTCTTGCACATTTCCGCAAAAGGGTAAAGGTGTTTTTTTTCCAAATCGTTTGTCCGTCGTAACTTTTTCCTTGAGCAAAAAACTTTAAAAGTTCTCGAACCCCTATGGAAAGAAATTTTGCAAAAAAATCTACGCGGGTAACGGCAGTTAATAAATCTACGCGTCAATGTTTCTTGCACATTTCCCGCAAAAGAGTAAAGGTGTTTTTTTTCCAAAACGTTTGTCCGTCGTAACTTTTCCCTTGAGCAAAAAACTTTAAAATTTCTCGAACCCCTATAGAGAGAATTTTTGCAAAAAATACACGGGTAGCGGCTGTTAAATTCTACGCGTTAATGTTTCTTGCACATTGCCCGCAAAAGAGTAAAGGTTTTTTTTTCCAAAACGTTTGTCCGTCGTAACTTTTCCCTTTAGCAAAATACTTTAAAATTTCTCGAACCCCTATAGAGAGAATTTTTGCAAAAAATCACGCGGTAAGGCAGTTAAATCTCGCGTATGTTTCTTACATTTCCCGCAAAAGAAAATTGTTTTTCAAAATGTCGTCGTAATTCTAAATTTAATCTGAACAGGAATAAAAAAATAATCTGTTCTACCGTTATGTTCACATTCCCGCAAAGAGTAAAGGTGTTTTTTTCAAAACGTTTGTCCGTCGTAACTTTTCCCTTGAGCAAATACTTTAAAATTTCTCTCAATTTTTGCAAAAAAAACATGGGTAGCGGCTGTTAAAATCTACGCGTTAATGTTTCTTGTACATTTCCCGCAAAAGGGTAAAGGTGTTTTTATTTTTCCAAAACGTTTGTTCGTCGTAATTTTTCCCTTGCGCAAAAAACTTTAAAACTTCTCGAAGCCCTATAGAGAGAATTTTTGCAAAAAAATACACGGGTAGCGGCAGTTAAAATCTACGCGTTAATGTTTCTTGTACATTTCCCGCAAAAGGGTAAAGGTGTTTTTTCCAAAACGTTTGTCCGTTGTAACTTTTCCCTTGAGCGAAAAATTTAAAATTTCTCGAACCCCTATAGAGAGAATTTTTGCAGAAAAATACACGGGTAATGGCAGTTTAAATCTACGCGTTGATGTTTCTAAACACGATTCCTTTTCACCGCCATTTCCCGCAAAGAAAAAAATTGTTACTACTTCAAGATAGAAAGGTAATTCTAAAGGCGAATAAAAAAATCTTGTTCTGACTCATTGTTATCGTTATTCTCTCCGGCCAGCTCCGGCAGTCTCCCCTCTTCTTTCATATTATGGCACATTTTGGTCGCTGTACCACGTTAATGTGTTTTCGTCCTTTGCCTCGGTGATAGTGCAATCGTCGATGTGGCCATCCAACGTGTGAAATGATTTAATATATTTAAAATAGCACTCATCCAATAGTCCAAGTAAAATGGAGGGGTTTTTGTTTGCGCAAATTTTAATTTCCGCTTTAAAGTCGACCTTGGTGCTTTCGTAGGTCGTGATAAAGATTAAATTACGCACGTTTAATTTACGCTTCAGAAAAATGGAATCGAATGCACCAAGTAGCGATTCGGATGCGAAAAATACCATTCGTTTTTAGTAGCATACTCGCGTAGGACACCCACATTACCACATTGACTTTGCAGCGCCGTGTCAATTATTATTGCAGTATCACGCATCCTTAATAGTATATAAAGGCACAACATCTGACATCGTCAACTAGATAGCGGCGAAAATATTGAATTTCATGTTTTTGGATAACATTTTTATTTTATCTTTTTTGATGTTTTTGATATATATTTTTACCAATTTGTTTTTTTTAATTTTTTGTTTTTAAACGTAGATTGAAAAAAAAAAAACAATAAGGTTGAAGACAATTAGAATAAAAGTTATTTAAGATTATTTGCAAAATGAACGATTTTTTGAACTTTCAAAGTTGATTTTTTAATTGAAATATTAATTTTTTAATATTTTAATAAACTGCCGTAAAAACAAAGAATTAAAAAAAATTATGATGATCCATCAATAAATCTATTTTTTATGGCCAAAAATAGGATTGACCCCACTTGTAAATAACTAACCAAATTTTATACGTGACCGAAGTTATGAAAGGGGGGAAAATTGGCTGAAACATTTCGGGCAATACACACACATTCATGCAGACGGCCGGAATTCCAAAAACAAGTTACTCCTTTGTAAAAACATGTAAGAAATCATTTTTTGTAGATCATATACTACAAAAGACAAAAAAGAGACATCTTTAAAATTACTGCTGTACTTTTTATTTTATTATAAATAAATAGTCCCCTTTCTTAACCAGATGTTTCCTAAGGATCATTGCACGCTATTTCTTAGCATTTGTAGTAATTGTAATTAAATACCGAGTTTAATACCAATAAAACGAAATTATTACCAAATCATCCATAAAAGCTGAGATTATCTGACATAAAAATAAGAGCATTTCACTTTTCTCAAACAAATCATTCTAATATTATTATGTTGAGCTATTTTTGAGTTCCGTAAAGTTTATATTGCTGGCAAAAGACCAAAAAATGTATTCGAAACAAACATCGCGCAAGAGACATTTTCTCCAGAACCGTCCAGGATAGTGATTCAGGTTATTTTTGTCATTGTAGTATTTACTGACAAAATTATCAAAATAAACAATTAAAAGTTTTGTCTTTTGGTGTAAATGTGTGACAACGGATAATATTTAGTGTCTTTAACAAGTACCAGAAAAATGAAGATAGTGTTTCAAAATTTGATAGTTTTACTTAGTTTTGTTGCTTACAACTACTTTTGTTTAGCAAAAGATAATATTAAAGTGGGTAAGTATAGACAAAATATTATGAGAAACACAAAACTAATGTTATTTTTTAAAAATACCTAACACTTTCTGACAAATTAAAAAAATGTGGTGTACCACATTTCAGAATATGCAATAATAGGTACAAATACTTTAGTTTGGCTGTTACTTTTACAAAAATGATTAATTAAAATATTTTTTATACAAACGTGTTAGAAATGCAATTTTTAACACTATCTAGATGCCTTAAAAATGTTACTTTAAAGCACTAGTGTTAAAAGTGAAATTTCAAATTTTGAAAGGTAACGTCAACGTTTATTTATTTACTAACATTTATAATAATTTTACAATTCAAACAACTTAAAAAAAAATCCTTCCAGAGTTCTAGCATTCTCCGTAGTTGAGGTGGATTGAACAGAAAAAACCGCATTCTCACCAGCATCAACAACGGTACCTAGTTAGAATTCATTAATAAATGCCTACTTTAATAATTTTTGTATACGATGCTATTTACAACTGTATCTTCCAATTTTCGAATAATTTATTTTTTAACTGCATTAATGCGTTTGTAGAAAAAATGTTGTATGATATTTGTGTGAAAAATACGTTTTAAGGCACTCATGTAAGTTGCAGAACTGGCTTTGCTCATTCTGCAAACTTTCACATTCGTGCCTTAAAATTGTACTTTTAACACTTATATCATAAATATTAAATTTAAATAAAAATTTAGAATTAAAAATCACTTAAAACTGTTTTAAGACTTTTCATTTATTGGAAATTTTTCCTCATGTCTGTTATTAGCCATAACATCTGTTCAGGACGATTAGATATGTATTTAAATTTTTCCTACGAGCGTCAGATAATACCAATATTAAAGCAATGATTATTTTTTAAATTATGTTTAATCTGAAAGAACTACTACAACATAATTCCCATTTATAAATATTTGTTGATAACATTTACAACAAAAGAACAGTTATTAGCATATTGTAAATTAATTGCAGAACCTGTAATTTCATTTAGCGGGTGGCTTATGGAAGCGCTTATTGTACGGCTTGATGAAGGTTGACTTAGCTCAGGAGGGGAGTTGTTCATGGTCAATATTTTATTCGACATATCCTTTTTCTGATTTGTGGATTCATCAATGTAGCTCTCAGCTACAGCCGTTGATTTCCAGCCCCCAAGTCATTTGACATTGGTAATTCCTTCTCCAGAATCCGCTAACATAGTCGCAGAGGATCGACGAAAACTATGTCCAGTGTACTCTTCTGGATTTTTTAATTTTAGGAATGCAGCAATTTCTGAAGGCATTTTACCTATTGAATTTATTCCCACACATTGCGTACTGCATGCTCCTTGTTTATAGTGGACAAAAAAACGTCTGTGTGGGGTATGTGGTTTTCGCAAATTTGCATATTTACGGTACAATTGCAGATAACGTCCGTTATTTGTTTCATCGGACACTACAAAGATTCTGGAAGTGTTATTTTTACTGTCAGGAATTTTCACTACTATCAAATTTTCATTATCCTGTATGTCATCAATCATTATTTTTGTAAGTTCATCTCTCCTACAAGCACCGGCTAATCCAAAAATTGTAGCAAGTTTTATTAGAAGGTAAATATTATCAGGTGCTTGTTTCATGAATCTTGAAACTTCTTCTTTGCTGAAAGTTTTTGATTTTTTGGCCGGTATCCCACGTTTTGGTGTTTAAGTAGTGATGTTAGCTTGAAATATGAACTTAAATCAAGGTTCCTTTTCACTTTGAGGACACATTTTAACATAGAGTACTTACTCCATAAAGTATTAGGTTTATATGTTTTTTGCAAATCCGCAAAATAGGCCAAGAACACTTCGTCTTTAATACTTTTTGCCCCCTTGCTGGAGCACCAGTTTTCGAAATGACTATATTGATTCTCATATTTTTCACGAGATTTTGCTGGTAATAAATTCAAACTTACGGTATTTGCTGCATCCAGGATAGAACGGAACTACTCATTTTAAATAATTATTTTTGTCGGATTTTTATTTAATTAAAAAAAAGATACTATGACGCCTTTTCATTAAAAATGCTTGTTTGTATTGAAATTCATTTGTGCAATTGCTTGTTCATATGGAAACGAAGAAAAAATCTGACATGTGTTAAAATTACCAAGATTATATCTTGACTTGTCATAATCATTTATTATTATTATACAGGGTAATTAAAAAAATTTTTCTTTTTTGTGTTTTAGTTGAAATATTGAAAATAACGAGTAACAAACAAAAAAGAGAATAAACTTAAACTTGCAATGCCTTCGTATATTTCATGAAATAGCCTACAATTACTAAAATACATATAAATCTTGCTTACCTGTAAGGATTTTAGAGTAGTTTTACTTTTCCGCACGGCGTGCAGAAAAGTTCACTTTTCCACACGCCGTGCGAAAAGTGCAACTTTCGTTTTGACATTTTCATCTTGTTGCTATGGTTGCTATGGTTGCTATGCCACTTTCCAAAAACAACAACTGAATATGGGGATATGATATGCCAGACAAAAATATCTACAATTTTATGCAGAAAACAAAAATAAAACAAAAAATATAGGGAGTCATTTAAAAAAAATGAACTTGGTCCTTGTACGGACTTTCTGATACACCCTCTATACATAACGTTGTTTGCAAAATATAGAGCAGCAGAAACCAAAATATTTTTATATTAAACATTTTTTCGCAATTTAAATAGTTTAAGCAATAAACGGGGTCTCACTTTACAGACTTACCCTGTATGTGCTATTGTATGTGAAATTGGTCCAAAACATGTAATACTGTGAGAATATCATTTGGTTTGTTGTATCAATATAATAATGGCTTTTTTTTTTTTGTAATTAAGAAATTAAGGGTGTTTGGGCTAAATCCATTATTACTGCAAAAATTGTATTTGTATTAACCTTTCCTTTTTTTTGGTTTATTATTTTCTAAATGAAAAATGTTCTTATATTAAATTACCCTAGACATTCCAACACACATAAACTTAACCATATATTTTCATACATAAACTAGAATTACACCCCAGTATCTACACTATACAGGGTGTCCCAGAATATGTGGGCAACCTCTTGGAATCTAATAGAAAACCTAAAAATATTATGACAAGTTCCCATAAACTTTTTTCCTATGACCCTCCCCTACGGAGATATAGGTGCATAACGGATGCCCCTGGAACTCGTTTTTGTTTAAGTAAATAACTTTTAAAATGCTAGGCGTAATTTAATATTTTTTTAATATGATGGTAACTAGATAAGTCTTCTTAAAATAAACTCAAAAAATTATATTTGGCCAAGGAAGTTTAAAAGGTGTATGGAAGCCCAATGCTATGGCCCATTCGATCAAAAAATGTCCAGCCCAGTATGAAAATAACTGTCAGGATTGGCCCGCCGATTCTGCGCAATAACAAAATTCCACGAAATAATTTAATGTGTTGCCTACTTAACATTCATAAATCAGTGTGGTGTAGAACACATTATAATTTTATGAGAGCCGGAGTACCGTTTTTTAATTGATAAAAACCTTCTTATTTTAGTGATTAGTGTTTATTAAATTGTGACTATAGTTTATTGTTTGTTACTTATAATATCGTAACAAAATGACTAGAGGTTGTATGGTTTTGTCTTGCAAATCTAAGGGTAACATACCCGTCTTTTTAACTTTAAGTATTTTTTATATTTAAATTACGTGCTTCTTATAAGACGTAACGTTAGGTAACCGAATAAATAATAATATATCAATTATGAATAATAGAAAATGAAAATTTCATAGGAAATATTAGTAAGAAAAGTAAGGCAATCTTAACTACCTTTTAGATGATTTCTACAATGTTTGTGTATTTCTGTGGATTATTAAAAAGAAAAAAGGTTTACATTTAGGTACTTTTTATTTCATTTAATAATTTAGTACACTCTTTTAAAGGAACAAAATTATTGATTACTGGGCAAAGGCAAATTTTAATATATACAGGTCCCTCTAATTGAATGAAAGGAAGTACAATTTTATGTTAAAGTACCTTCTTGCTTTTTCTGTATTTGTTTGGTAATTCCCTCAAAAAGTAGCCTCCTCTCCGATGTTGACCAAATTTGGTATACAGAGGTTTTTGGGGCTGATTACGAATCTGAAAAAAAATCTGCAATGTTTCATTTTGGAGATATTCATCATCAAAATTGAAAATCAAACTAACCTTATTTACACTATTCCTCCTCTTTTTTGCACAAAATTCTTGATTCTTACACTAAATTGGCACACAATATTTCACAAACACCTTTTAAAAACTTGTTTTTATGTTTATTTTACACCTTTTTTACACTTTTATTTTTAAGCAAAAATGGCTGCTGCCTTTGACTTAAAGTTCACAATTTAATGGAAAAAATATGTAAAATAAATAAAAATACAAGTTGTAAAAGGTGTTTATAAATATTGCCAAAAAAATCAAAATTGTGTAAAAAAGGGAAATTAGTGAAAATGGGGTTTTTTTTTGGGTTTTAAATCCGAAATTTAAAAATTTTTCAATTTTTAATTAAAATTTTAAAAAAGGGAGAAATTTTGGCAATCAATTTGTTTAAAAATAAATTAATTTTTTTTTTTAATTTTATTATCAAATTTTTTAAAGAAAATTTTTAATAATATTTTTTTGATAAATGATAACTCGGGGAAAAAGGTTCTAAACATTTTTAAATTTATTCTGTTTATGAATGTTTGTTATTAGTGAAAAATATACCAAAAAAACGTTTTTAAAAAATTTTCCTTTTTAAGTCCCAAAAAACTTGGTTGTTAAACTTATTTAATATATTGCCCCTTCTTTTTTCCAAAATTTTGATAATCATAATCCATAATAAACAAAAAAAAAAAAGTTTTTTTAAAAAATTTCAAAAATTTTTAAATAAACAAAATCGCCATTTTTTTCATTTAAATCGATGATATAAAAACCCAAAATTTCAAATAATTTTAAATTTTGTAGTTCCTTTAATAAAAAATTTTTGAAAAAAAAAAAATGAATGTTGGGAATTTTCCCTTTTATTCTTTTTGTGTAAAAAAAAAAAAAATCCGCCCCCGTACTATTCATTGCCTTCCGGGAAAAACCCCCCATTCCCCTTCTGGGCCCACAATTTTGTTCTAAGATTGGGCTTCATCCCTTTAAACTTTTTTTTATTTTGGGTTTTTTTTGCCGGGAGGTGCTCGAAAAAAACAATTTTAAACCCCCGTTTATAAAGGGAATAATATTATTTTGAAAAAAAATTTTTTAAATAAAAAAAATATTTTGTTTTCAAAAAAATCCCGTTTTGAAAATAAAAAATCATGTTTCTAATTTTTTTTCTTTTCAGGGGATTTTCAATTGTAGTCAAAATTTAAAAAATTCTTTGGGTCCATTTTAAAAGAAAAATTCTTGAACGTATGTCCTAAACGTCTCAACTTTTTAGATACAGGGTTAAAATTTTCAAAAATAAATCATTTTTTTTAATATCGTAATCCCTTTAGATATTTTTTAAATTTGGATCATGTCTATGTATCAAAAGATTTTTAGTGTCCCATTTTTTTTTTTTTCCCCAGTGGCGTTCGTATCGAATTTGACCTGCCTATTTTTGTAAATAAAAAAAAAGTGGTAAAAAAAATGCTTTTTTCATCGTACGTATGCCAAACTTGTCATAATATTTTTAGGTTTTCTATTGGATTCCGAGAGATTGCCCACATATTCTGGGACACTCTGTATATATTTCGGACCAATTTTATCCCAAAAAATGCACAGATATTTTACAGCGTCAAAAAAAGTTTCAAACTTGATAAATCCGAAGTTTATAAACCTGGTATACAAGACACTTTTTATAATCAGGTTGTATTTACAGACATTGACAATCTAAAAATTTTAAATATAGTAACAAAAAGTAAAAGAACTCAAATCTTGAAGTCAATTGATTGCCAAAATTCTTGGACACCCTCAGATAATTCGGGATAAAAATTCTTTATAGGCTTAATGTTTTGTTAATGTAAAGTGGTATGTTTTATTCTTGCATTTAAAAAAAAAATGTTAAACGTGTATTTTGTTTATTTGCCTTTAAAAATGCTAGGCCATGCAATTTCTTTATTTAATCGAGCATAAACAGTCGCCTTACAGGTTAAGAGCTGTTTAAATAATCATATCTCGAGCAACTTCCAGAAAGGTCAGTTATTCGTATTGTTTAGCTGAAAGAAGCTACTGGAAATGATAATCGAAGGTGTGCCCTAGGGTAACAGATGTTCGAGAAGATCGTTATATAACAAATTTTGTACGTCGAATACGGACACTTTTTCAAGACGTATCATAGACCAATTATTTCCTGCACAGCCATTGGACGAAGACTTCGGTCTGCAAATCTAAGATCCAGAATACCTTTACGGGTTGCAAGTCTGTTAACTCGGCACCTAGAAATTGACTTTAACCTGAGTGGCGCCACAAGAAAGACTGGCTTTACGCAGAACATATTATAAGAGCAATAATTTATCCATTGCCTAATGAAATTGGGGACAATTTCATATTTATGTACAATAACGCCAAACCACACCGCAGGTGCAAAACGCGTTAGAAGAAAAATCATTCAAAGACTACAATGACCAGCCAAATCTCCCGAGATGAATCCCATTCAACACATGTGGGGTAAGATCGCTAGAGCTATTTATAACAGACATAACTTCCTCTATCCCTATAACCGTACAGAAATTTACCATTGCAATAAGAATGGAACAACATGCCCCCAACAAATCATCAGAAACCTTTTTCTTTTGATGCCCAGGCGATTCAGCTCGCTACTAAAGAATACGGCAAGGCATACAGACTAATTTTTTTTGTGTTATCGAATTCTTTTACTTGTTTCTGAATTTTTGTAAAACAAAAGTTTTCATGTTTCAAGGTCTACATCTGTTTCCACCCTGTATAATAATTGTGAAGATGTCTTGAACACCTTTAGAACGTACTCTCATTTAAAATAAATTATATTCTATCTTTAAAAATACCAGGGGGTCCAAGAATTTTGACGATTTGTGTTATTTAGAAACAGAATAAACTTGTTAAATGACCAAAAACTTAAAAATTCCAGATTCTTTACAATTCTTTAAATAAGACCATTGTATAATTATAAAAATGTGCACACCCCTCATTTTTATCATCAATATAATTCACTGGCGTAGTCAGAAATAAGGTTTGGGGAAGCTGTTCATATAAATCCATTTTTTTCAGAAAAAAACTTTAATTTAATATTTTTATAAATAATGAAATAAAATAAATAGTAAACGATAAATCTATAAATCGTAACAAGTAGGGTACATAAGCTTTAGCAATAAAGAAAAACAAACATAAGCGCATATTTGAAAAAAATATATTACCTAAAAAAAAATATCGCTTTTGGGAAGGGGGCTGCAGCATGGTACTCCTTCCTAAATACACCTATAATATAAATATACAAAGGGCCAAATTTTATTAATCAAAAAATCTTTTAACCTCCTCTTCTAATCTGTATACTCTCAATGTCTTCCAAATCAGACGCTCATGTTCCCATGTCTGGAGAATCCAACACAACGCCTTGCTTTCTTGATTTCATTTAAAGCCCGGCCATTAAACTTATTAATTATCTCATTTCCTCAAGAAAGCTAGGGAATCTGTAGCTCTTTTATAGGCTTGGAAAGAAATGAGGATACTTTAGTAGTTCCAAGGTAAAAAAAAAACGACAAATACCTACTAAAAAAAGGCATTGGTATTGGCAGGACTCCTGATTCCTTGCGATACAATTAATTCTTTTATTAAACCTAATATAAACAGTCATACTATAAAATTAATGTGTTATTTTATTCACAATGAAAACGATTATATTTCATTTAAATTCAATATAAATACCATAATCGATAATGACATAATTTTTCTGCGGGACAGGAAAGACTTAAGATTTGAAACATTTAAACAGACTTAGCTGAATGCTTAATTTTCATTTAAGTAAAATTTTTAATTTAAGGCGCTTTCTTCGATCAATCACAATCCTTTGATCCTATAAATTGGAATGTCATTCAGGACCATATCCATGAAGGAACAGAATATCAGGAGGCAGAAACTAGGACTGTGCCCGAGAGTGACAGTTTTCTAACAACAAAAATATGTAAGTCGTACAATAAGGTTTAAACTCATAATTAAAACTGCGACAACATAAGAGTATTTTGGGATTGTATCCAAGAAGTTAACATTATGAGCTTCAGCTTGGCATACCGACCTTCCAACTGGCTCATTTGCCTTAAAATTCACCCCTTTAAAGATGCAATTGTTTTATAATACTCCTATAAAGGTTTCCGATAGCACCAATAGTTTTATTATTGCTTTAAATATAACGATTAGTCATCAGGAGCAAAATACTACAAACTTTTGGTGTTAAGAAAACACTCAGGGCTAAATAATAAGACTAATTTATTGAACTAAAGTCGATTAAACCCGATCTGACGGTAAATACTTACTAGACGACTAAAAAGTATGCAATTTGACAGATCCAAATAATGCTCTTTTAAACGGTGTTATAATGGTGATATAATTGCCAGCTAACAATTAGATATTTTTATTGCTTTGTTAAATTTTAAAATTTTCATCATAGTCCGGAAGGCCACCGCAAGAAAGCTAGTCAATAACAGATACGTATGAAACATTTTTTTATATTACTATGACCTAACTACCTAAAAAAATCGTGAATAATCGGTTTTTTCAATATAACTTGAAAACTATTGATTTTAGGAAAGAAAGGTATATAATCAAAATTAATGGTGTCATTTTTTTATATAAAATTTTCTAAAGCCCTTTTAGTTTTTAAGATATTAACGATTTAAATTAAATTAAAAACGCAAATATCTCAAAAACTAAAAAAATTACGAAAAAATGTATAAGACAAAAAATATGCATTTTAATAAGCTCTATAAAAAAGATTATATTAACATTTTTAATAAAATAAGTGATAAAGGAGATATAAGCAAAAAAACATTTAGGGAAAAAAGCCATTTTATGGCTTTTTTTCCCGGACGGCACAGACTATTAATAGGCTATAACGGCTACAACGCCTTCCCTGTCAAAAAGTGCCGTACTAATCTTTATCATTAATCCCACAAACCTTGTTATAAACAATACCCTTAGAAACTGGATGAACTCAGCAGTTTACTTGTAAATATTGCTTGAAGAAAATTTACCGGGCTACCACATATTAGAGGTAAAATCACCTTCTGCAACAAAGAACTTGAACTGCTGGAGTCTTTCTTTTTTAATAATCTTTTAATCTATAAACAAATTATCCGACCAACCTTTCCATACGACATAATTGTCTGGTCCAAAGCCACCAGACCTTATTTTAATAAAGCCCAAATATTTCAAAATTAAACACTCAGACCTTTATGCGAAGTCATCTGGTTACGAAGACCTATGCTAAATACCTTTCTTCTCTAAAAACCAACTTTTACGTGACATACTTAATACCTAATGTAAACAACACACAAGTTTGGCCAGTGATGATCGCATTTTAAATTTAGAATGGATTAGCAGTTGTTCAACGGTTTAGAATGTTTAACAAAACGTCATAGTCAGTGTTATTCAATAATTTTAGTGGCAACCTGTCAAAATCTGACATTTTGTTAAACATTCTAAACGTTGTTACTTAAATTGCCAAGTCCATTGCTAAATTTAACAACGCGATTATCACTCGGCCGTTAGAGACCTAGTTCTCTAAGTACAATAACCCACACAAAAACATGGCGTCTGTCTTTTTTGTTTTGTTTGTCCATCCTGTTCATGACGTAAAATTTCATATCCAGCTCTATCACACCCATTTCGCATAACGTCCTGAATTCAAACCTTAATCTGTTCTGCTATACATAGACCAAGGCGTAAGCAAGACCTTCCGTAACTGAATACAAACTCAGGGATGTTTTTACACATATCATCCACTTTTTAACCTCTAAATTATGTTCTAAAGTTTTAAAACCACAAATCTTCGCTTTCAAGTCCTCAAACTTTTATAATTTTATTTCAGAGAAAAGTTTTGCTCGTTCGGAATCCATGTTACATGAGGGTAGTTCAGAGGTACTAGTTATTTGTATAGCATCCTTGGTGGTACTACCCAACGTCCTTGGTGGCACTACCCCATTGCCTTTCTAAAAGGTGCCGTGAAATGCGATATCTGCATGTTTCGATACTTGGTCGTCGTTGACGGAGCTGGGGAAAACTGAATTAAACATCTAAAAATCCAGCATCCGCAGTATCCAGTACGTAGGCTTGCTTAAGCAATTATTTATGATTTGGTGTCAGCATAGATTTTTAATATAAAGAGGAACAAAGTGTTTGGGATATTAAGTTTATTTAAACTAATTATTTGATTGCCTAAAATATCCACGACTGTGAAACGTTATGGATATTTTAGGCAAACTTGAATTAGTACAATTTGTCAATCACTAACTCGGTATTGAAGATAGTGACTGCAAAAACTGTTTTTTATTAGTTTGTGAGGCAGCAGCTAGCAATACAGGATATTCAGCAATTTTTGGACCCAAAAATCCAATAGATTCAGCAACAATCGAATCAATTTGCTCATTTTTTCAAATTCCGTATATTCTAACAAGGTGGACCCCAATAAGTAGCAAGGAGTACCCAACGACTTTTAATCTGTATCCAGATGCGAATTTACTGTCACAGGTAAGACTATTCAAAAAAAAACTAAAAAATAAGACTTTATTAATAGGTAACCATTTTACACGAAATTTCTAAATCATGTACACGGCCATCCAAAGAGGAATGAACAGCGCCATATTTGTGGCTTTTCCTGTATTAAAAAAAGATTTAAACCAGCCATCTTGTATACTTTTTCGTGGAATTTAAAAGATAACTTCTAATAATGATTTGAATTAAATCAAAAGAAATACAACATAAAATGAAACATATATTTATTGGTTCGTTTTGGAAAGAATCTATTTTTTTCAATACTTTTTAATAAAAAAATCGTAATTATTTTTAGTAACAACAGAATTGATTTAATTCGTATGATAATTTTGCGACTTAAATTAGAAAACTATTGATCCTTACCGAAATATTTAATACTGTATGGCTTATGGCAACCCACATAGTCACTAGACTTAAACCTAATAGAATAGAATAAAATAGACGTATTTGCCTCTTACTTTATTTATTTTGTACCATTTTGACTGGTTGTGCTTTCTTCCCGACTCCGGCCCTGCATTCGGGGTATGTTTGATTTTTACCATTGTTTTGGTTTTTGTTTTGTCCCGTTTGTCTTGTCTTTTGTCGAAGGCTTGTTTACGTCTTCGCCTTTTTAGACTTAAACCTGACATCCCCTCAAACATTTAACTACTTCCCTTTTCCACCCCCTTAACCTTCCCACCATCGACCAAGGCCTGCTATTGGACTTTTTCCTTTTTACGGGTTGTAAAACTCTTTGATCGGGATGTTCGTAACACAGCCACTCAAACGATCACAACCCAATACCCTTCGACCCCAACAATAGAAGCAGCAAGTAAAGCAGGGACAAGTTTTATGACGGAGGCTTTGTTATAGTGGGGTTGTGGGTGGGGGGTTCAACTGTTGAGGTCGTAGGATATTGGGTACTGAACGTGGAATGGAATTCGTGATTGGTTTTACAACCAGTAAGCAGGGAAAAGTCACATGGCAGGTTTTGGTCGGTGGGCGGAAAGTTAAAGGGTGGTAGAGGCGAGTAGTTCAATGATTGGAGAATGTCAGACTTAAGTCTAGTGATAGTGTGGGTAGCTATAAGTTCGACTACAATACTAAATATTTCGGTAAGGCAATTGAGCAATAATCAGTCAAATGCATCCTCCTGACTTTTGGGTAATTTATTAACACGGGATCTAAATATTTGGAGATCTGGAGGAAAAGGGAAAACTTCGGCAGCTAGCAGGTTCCATATTCTGAATACTTTAAGTTTAAAGAAACGAACAAAGTGGAAAGTTCGGGTTCTCTCATGTTGGACTATAAAACAATGCATAAGAGTGGCACTACGTGTTTCTCTGTTGGGATCTGTCACAGGAGGAATTATACTGGTCAACTCCTTTAAGCAGAAGCCGTAAAAATACCTATAAAACAGCGACAGATCCCCTACAGCCCGGGAATGAAATTAAGAATGCCAAGAGTTGTGGGAGACACCATTTCTCAGACATGAGAACAATATTCCAAAGGAGGTCCGACCTGAAATACATACAGAGTATACCAACTGGGAGGAGAGACAAACTTTCTGACTCGAAAGAGAAATTCGACCTTTTTTGAAGCTGTTGAGGCTATGCATGTAATGTGTTTGTGCCAGTTGAGGTTATTCTTAAAACGCTAACAAGACTGAACCTGGTCCGGAGTCTAATTTAAATCCAAACTTTCTCATATGAATTTAATTTATTCTGTTGTTACTAAAAATAAATCCTTTTAAAAACGGACCAATTAATAAGGTCCCATTGAGAAATTGTAAATGTTATGTCGTACCTCTATTGGTTCAATTAAAATCATCTTTTAGGTGTTCTTTAAGATTCTAACAGGAAAAATACATAAGATGGCTATTTTACATTTTTTGTAAATACAAGAAAAGCCACAAATATTGTCCTGTTCAGTCCTCGTTTGATAACCCTGTACTATACTAATAAAAAAAGAGAAAATTACATGTTTATGAAGTAACATACAATATTTTTATGAATATCTATAGTTAAGCTGAATTACTGACACGTTCATTTAAATGTCACTTTGTTTTAATGCGATTGTCTTTATAAAATGATCGTTTATAAAATTAGACTTTCTAAAAATTGACCAGATGAGTTACTATTTATACTGTTTAGAACAAACTTGTCTCAGTTGACATGAAACTTAATGATATCACATTACTGAATTTTCTTAAATAAATTTGAGTAATTATTGTTGTCGGGAAATTTATAATTTGAGGACCCTTTTAAAAAATAAAATGAAAGTATAAAATATTCTGTCAATGTGTGAATGTACTTCAGAATGTTATACATACAGTACAATCTTTTTAGTCCGGACAATTTAATGCAAGAGGTGTGAGTGTCTCTGAATTAGTGAAATGTCCGGATTACCTCATTGTTAGGGTTGCCAGATGGTATCCAAAAGGAGGACATGTCCTCATTTTTCATATTGTGTTCTCCCGTCCTCCCTTACCTATCATATGTCTATATCTATCTTTTGTTATACTTCTTTAAAGAGAGTGGATGTCGTTGCCGAAAGAGAACGAAAATCTAAAATATGACTATTTAGTTCCATGCATTTAGTTCTTGAGCACCAGAGGTGTAGAGATTGACGATGTTAAGCTACATGATCAGTTTTGTAACCTGATTTTATTTTTTAAATCGAAATTAGATGGTGATCCTGATGACAAATATTATGATTTGCATGTACAGTGGACAATCGACTTCAAAATTGCTAAAAACATTGAATGTTTCTCAAAACTTCTTAAGATCTGCGAATTTAATTTTTGCATAAGCGGACATAATATAATGTATAACGCGAATGTGGAAAGAGTGTTTTCGCTGATTAATACTCAGTGGAGCAAAGAGAGAAATAGACTAAGTATAGAGTCAGTAAAATCTTTGATTCTTGTTCGGTACAACTTCAAAAACATGTCTCGTCAAGATTTTAATATCTGAATGTTCTGGTTAGTTTTTTTTAATAATTTGTTAAAAAATCAAGATATTCTTGCAAATATTATCAGTTCAGCTAAATATGATTAAAATAATGTAAATTAGATATAAAACAATTGGTTTAATTGTGAATGTCCTCCCTTTTTA
The DNA here is from genome assembly GCA_019359885.1 of Listronotus oregonensis. Classification (NCBI taxonomy): domain Eukaryota; kingdom Metazoa; phylum Arthropoda; class Insecta; order Coleoptera; family Curculionidae; genus Listronotus; species Listronotus oregonensis. Next base: position 37,371 of record JAHBCN010004944.1, on the reverse strand, counting down.
AAGAAGGTCCTTCCTTTTAGACTGATCAGCCCTCCTTTATCAAATTTGATTTACTCATAGTAGGCTAAAAGTGTATGAGTGAATTACATATCATAACGTATGGGATAGTATATGTATGTATTATTAAAAATCGCAAGATATTAGCTTCTTATATACTTTTATTTAACACATTTACAAATTTAGATAAAATCTGTTTTTTTTTAAACAGAACACAGTATGTAAATAAGTATGTACTATTATATACAGGATGTCCCAAATTCGAGCCTCATCATTGGTATCTCGAAAACATAAAGAGATGCGAAGTTTTCGGGGCTGCCGAACTCGATTCTGACATAAGAATTACCCGGGGGTGCTCGGGGTGGCTCTGTGGGGGAGTCCGGGAGTGAATTGGGGGAGAAATGGCAGCATGTCTGAAAATCGCTTTAAACTCGTTAGTTATTTACCCGAGCGCCCCCAGGGAATATCGTGCTATAAATGAATTTGGCTACCCCGAAAACCCCGAGTAACGGGTTGGGACGATTTTTAGCACGCTGCCATTTCTCCCCTAATTCACCCCCCGGACACTCCCACAGAGCCATCCCCTAGCACACCCGGGTAATTCTAATGCCAGAATCGAGTTCGGAAGCCCCGAAAACCCCCAAGTAACGATTTCCAAGCAATTTTTTCGTGTTTCCAGTCGTTTCTATAATGGTGCAAGTAATGATGCAATTGGAAAATGCATTTTCCGGCCCAGAAGACATTTTTCAAAAAATGCATAAACCAGACTTCCTAGAGTCGTTTTCCGGGACCTTCCTGAACACAATGCAGAAAACCCCATCTCGATATCTGCTGGCTAGAAAAATTTCCGCTATTCGGGCGATTTTAATTTAAGTGCCCTGGACTACTTAGAAGCTTTTAAAATCAGTAATAAAAAATCCAGGGCCGTATTTTCAAAAACAAAGTTGATGATGACAACTGAAAGACGAAACGTCGGTGTGTACATCTAATACCGCTGTCTTGCAGAACAGAAAAAGTAGCAATAAGAATGTGAAATTTATTTTGTTACATTTATGTAAAAAGGGCTATAAAAAATAAATATGCAATTGCGAATTTTCGTTTTTTTCCAAAAGTCTTCGGAAGTATTCAAAATTTTTAAACTTTTAAGGTGGAATTTTAGTCAGAATCAAATTGCTTTGCCTCCATTTAACCGACCTTGTATCTCTTTAAAATTTTGAGATCCCAATGATGATGCTCAAATTTGGGACACCCATACAGGGTGGCCCAGTAGTCCGACGAAACGTGCACGTCTCAAAAATATTTTGTTGCATAAAAAGTATCCAAAAAAAAGTAGTAGATGTGATGTTTTTTCTTTATACTATACCACTATTTTTTTATACAAAAATGGATCCAGCATAAAATTCTGCATAAAGTAGACTATTTTACTTTGAAACGCAATGCGGTGCAGCAGGCTAACTAATAACAAATTTTTGCTAGGTAACCACAACATACCGGTATCACAGCATAACTAACAAAGCAGCACGATTTCTATGAATTGGCGGGAAAGTACGATCTTTTTTCTCGCGCAGGCGGCGCAGGTTCAGCCGCCATTTTGCTGAGATATGATCTGTTTCCTTTATTTAAATTGTAATTGTTTCGTGTGCGTTTCTTTCGTGTTTTGTGTTAAAAAATATCAAAGGCGCCGCCAGGGAAAGATCATGCTGCCTGTTAGTGCTGTGCACAAGTAAATATATTATATGAATAATGCAAAAATCTGATTTAAATAAGTTAGTTAAGGCCCCTACAGATCTCGTTCTTTTTAAGCAGTTTTACCGTCGTTTAATCGTCAATTCGTTCGTCTTTATTTAAAAACGAAGTGCATAGAAAATGACAAACGTTTTTAATCGTCATTCTTGTAACAAATAAACACCCTTCAGTTACACTTTTCGGTGAACGACTGCAGCTTTCGGCGATTAAGACGGTTTAAAATTAAATTAAGTGTAGGGAAATAAAAATTGTAATCGTCCGACTGAGCAGTCTTGATCGGCGATTAAGAAGGTTAAAAAGAACGACAGTCTTTTAGGGCCATCTAACAGGTTTCAACTCGAAAATACCCAAGTGCGTCCAGATTATCTAAGTTCGCCTGGACTACTAGGCAAATGCGCGTCTGGATTACTGGATGTCCAAATTAAAGATGTTGTAGGTACTGCAGTTTATTTCTTAAAGAAATAAAACTGCTTAATAAAAAAAGAACACTAATCAACTCTGATTTACTTTAAGGGTTTAACAACAATTGTAAAAAGCTTAGATTGGAACAAAATAGTAGTAATATATGAAAATGAAGAAAGTTTGGCAAAAATTCAGGATATCATAAAATTGCAACAATATAAAGAAGGAAATGAGAAAAACGACGTAATGATAAAACAGCTTGGGCCAGGTCCGGACTACAGGTAACAACAAAGGTTGCTATAGGATATAATAAAGGTTTTATATCAGGAACGGCTTCTAAACACAGTCCTGTTCGCTTTCGCGAAAAAAGTCTGCCAATGCTCATCTGTTACATATAAGCGTCTAACTCAAAATATTTAAGTGTCGTGTGAATAAACTCCCTCTTACCATACTTCAGACACCCACGGCATGTTAGTACTTAGGCCTTAGCCTTCGTGAACTGTCCCAAAAAAAAATATACGTAATTTGAGTGTCAAGTTAAATTATTTAGTACAAACTAAATTATATAGGGTCATCCAACGAGTACTAAACAATCATCCCGTCCATTTTTCCCGAAGAATCTAAACAAGTGCTTAAAAAAATATTTTTAACTGAAACAAAAGAGATACGACATAAAATTTACATTTTATTAATGAAACACCATAATAATTGGTTCTTTTTGAAAACCTTTCTTGTTTTTCGATACATTTTATTAAAAAGAATTTCATATTCATTTTAAGTAACAACAGCTTTAATTTAATTTTATGTTTCACTTTTATCAATTTGTATTATAAGTAGCAATAAACGCCAAACTATGACAAACTATTGATGTTTGGTGTTTTGGCATTTTTGTTATTCATTGTTAATTTTTTCTATTCTCTAACTTAAATAGCAAATTTCTCATATGAATTAAATTAATTCTGTTGTTACTAAAATGAACATGACGTTCTTCTTGTTAAAGCGGACTGAGAAAATAAGCCGCTTTAAAAAGGCACCAATAAATAAGAAAATACTAATTTTTTGTCGTATCTCTTTTATCACAATTCAAACCATTTTCTGAAGTGTTCTTCAGGATTCCACGGTAAAAAAATATACAAGATGGCTATTTTGACATTTTCTTTTATCCGTCATTGAATTACCTTGAACCAGTTTTTTAAAAGTTTTCTATGTAATATTTACTGCTTTAATTTCTGACATTTGTAATAAAAATCTAACGGCCGAGTGATAATCGCGTTGTTAAATTTAGCAATGGACTTAGCAATTATTGTTAAAAGTTAACAACGGTTTAGAATATTTAACAAAATGTCAGATTTTGACAGGTTGCCTACTAAAATCATTAAATAACACTGACAATGACGTTTTCTTAAACAATCTAAACCATTGTTAACTTTTAACAATTGCCAAGTCCATTGCTAAATTTAACAAAGCGATCATCACTGGGCCGTAAGTCTAATAAATATATCTAGTGTTAATAATACTTTAAAATTTTAGAGCTCTTTTAAAAGATGTAGCTGCCTCAACCCCCAGAAGGATCATCTTAGATTGTGACGTAGACAAAGTTCTCAAGATTATGGAGCAAGCAAAAGAAGTTAAACTTCTGCAGGATATTTCTACCAGTTTTTTCTTAACTTCTTTGGTAAGCCAAATCAATTCTTAAAAAATAAATTTTAAACACCGTAGTATAGACAAAAAAACCATAGTAAAAAATAAACCTTTTTAAAAACAAGCTTTTATATAAAAAGAAGAAAATACGCTTTAAATCAAATCAAACCCATCAATTTATTACATTACACAATTTATATGATATAAAAGCTTGTCGCGAGATTAACCTGTTTTATAAAAAACATATTTTTTTTATAATTACTTATGTCAGAATCGAGTTACATATTGTATTCTTGTTTGTCTACATAGCTAAATCTCGTGACAAGATTTTATATAATATAAATTGTGTAATGTAATAAATTCATTGGTTTGATTAATTTTAAAGTTTATTTTCTTCTTTTTAATACATGTAAGTAAAAACTTGTTCTTAAAATTGTTTTTTACTAATTATTTCATTTTTATTTTTTAGTTATCACTGGACAATGGACATGTTTCTTAGCCTTTTCACAACATTCAAACCTTTGCCGAGTTATAGCTCTTTAAAAATTGGTACGGCGGCCATCTTGTTTTCAGCTATTTTGAATTATTTTTCCCTTGCACCCTTTCATTTTATATTAATATCATGGAGATGCACAAAAAAACATAGTCCAACTCTGTACAATCATCAGCTAAGTTTTAAGTTGTTTTTTATCAAATGTCAGATAAGTCATGCAAATATCATTTAAAAGTGCATCTGGAAAGGGCCCCGCACTAATCACATTGAAAACCGGCATTGGTGAATTTGTTTTAGATTGTATTATGTTAGAGTCCTACTAATAATATTTCTACAAAAATTTGGGAGGGGGAATCACAGGTTATATTTTTAAGTGAAGGCTTCCCAAAATACTGCCACTGAAAATATAAAAATCACCTTATAATACTTCAAATAAATTTTGGAAAAACATAGATAAATGTGGGAATTTAAGTTATTTGATTAAAAATACATACCTTTAGAAGATTATGATTTGCAGTTTACTGGCCCGCAAAGTATCTAGAGGGTTGTCAAAATCATACACCACAAAAAAAGTGTGAATACAAACAAGTGTGTTTAAAACCAAAAAAGTTTTAAGTTACATATTTTTATTGTACTTTTGGCCCCGGCACACAAAATAAAAGTTGTTTGTACTTTTGACCGGACCCACCTATGGACATGTATTTCGACCCGCTGAATCCGAATTTGAAGTCCGTTTGGCCCGGTCAATGAGCTGTTAGTTTAACTGGAGAAAGCATCGATTTGGCATCATAAACGCACATTCTAAGGTTCTGCCTAGCGATGAATGAAACCTCTGTACTTAAACAATAAAATCCACCAAAACCCGGGAAAATGGTTACTACAGATTCTATTTTGTCGTAAAGCGTGGCTGCCAAGTTTCTTTCTGTTTCATTTACTTGATAGTATATTATGATTAAATTTTACTTAATGTTATTTCTAAAATTACATCAAAATAAGTTCTACTATTTATTTTAAACTGTGAATAATATTTGTTATATTTATTACTATAAAGTAAAACACAGAAAAGTAATGATGTCAAAATACTATTTTCTTTTTGGACAGCTACCAACAAAGGCGCGACAACGTGACAACAGCGGATTTTTCGTAGAAGCGTACTTCCGCCACCTTCAGCTTCGCTCGACAGATGACACATTCAATATGGCGTTTTAGTTTAAATGTTTTTTGTTGTTTGGGTAATTTTTGTGACAATTGTATAAATTTCAGTTTTGTGCAAGTACTTTTAATAAATTAAAATGGTAAGGTAGTACCAAATGTGTAAAGTGACGAATGTGATTCCTGGATTATCATTTCACAAGTAAGTACAAACTATGCTTGTACCATTCTATCGCCAATAATAAACAAAAACATGTTGGCCGCAGCTCTTGATTGCGTTTATAAATGAAATGCTTTCTCTATCTATGATGTTAGCGCATTGGGCCCGGTCACCCTCCAAATTTGAGTAAAATGCAAAAAACCCAAAAAAAGGCAAAAAATTGCGAAAAACTGCAGTCATAGCGATGAAAAAATTTTGTTTACTCAAATCTGGAGGGTCACCGGGCCAAACGGACTTCAAATTCTGATTCAGCGGGTCGAAATACATGTCTGTAGGTGGGTCCGGTCAAAAGTACAAACAACTTTTTTTGTGTGTGCCGGTGTTAGGGAGCGTTCAAGTATTACGTAACGCAATTTTTGGAGATTTTTGACTGCCCCCTCCCCCCATGTAACGCACCGTAACGTTTTTCTGTACCCCCGTCTCCCTATTAAGACGTTACGTACCCACCAAGTAACCATTTTTACCTAAAAGTCGTAAAAACAATGTAACGTAATGGTAACGTTTTACCACCCCCCTCCCCCAAATGCGTTACGTAATACTGATTCTGAGTTTGATTTTAAGACAGTTAAATAAGGATTAGGCATAGTAGCGGTCAAGCGCGTCCTAGGGCGATTTTAAGGCTCGAGAAACTATTCATCACTTTCAGGGCCCATAAGGTATCGCCGAATAATATTGACGAATGGGAAAACTTTTCAACAAATTTATTTAATGCAACTAGATATTAAATACGTACATGTCATCATTACACAAAAAAATTTAAACCAATATACATAAAATATCAAATGAAAAAAAAATAACAAATAAAGATTATCAAGCATGGGTGTCAAGTCAGGTGCCGTCCAGTTAACGAGTAACGGGGCTGATTATTTAATCTAATTTATTATTATTTTTGGTATTTAGCCGTGTAGTAGGCTTTAGGGCTTAGGACGGCTCTTCGAAGCAACCTTACAAGGGGCCACCGGAAAACTCTCGGTATCTCGGTGGGCCAGCACGCGCCTTTTAAGGGTAAAGAAGAAATGTATGTACGGAATCAAATTAACGATTAATATTAATATTACTATTACTACTATATTTAAAATTTTAATTTCTTCAAGTTGGCAGGTAATTTCGCTACTCCCAATAAAATATTTTTGTTTAATTTTTATTAACTAGAAGAAATCATTGAAGTTAACAAGTAATAAAAAAAATCAAAATATAGCAAATAAATTTCTAAATAAATGCCCCCACCCTACTTACTAAATATGTATCGGTCAAACCCATATTTTAGGGTTTTTAAAATTATTAATCGAATTATTAAATGTACTTTTTAAAATATCAAACGCAAGTATATATTTTTCAAATTTTAGGATGCACACACATTAGACTTTAAAGAACTTAATATTGTGGCCAATGTAACCACCGTTCGTCTGTTTGACCCTTACAGTGGACACGTTCAAAGAATAGTCGGCCAATACTATCCAACTATTCCTCCTGAAAAATTAAGAGTAAGTATCTAAATTACTGTTTTTGATATACCATTATAATCAAATAGAATATAAGAAAATGTGTCATCAAGTTGCGCACAAAAACAATAGAAAAGGGTAGAATCTGAATCTGAATGTTTCAGGAGGTGGTAATACCACTGCACCTAGACCTCAGTAGGTCCTTTGTGCTTCCTCTTGTAGGCGGGAGATTTACTGCGTCGTCCAACCTATTGATTTAAAATAGTTGACGACGTCTTTATGAGGAATCTTCCTAATTTCGGCCAATAGAGTCCAGTTTGTGCCCAGCATAGAGTTCCGTTCAAATGTGACGGGGGACAATTACAAAGAATATGTTCCATGGTCTCATTTTCTTGAATAGGTGTCCTCGTAGCCCGCAGTGGCCAGATAGAACGCCCGTTAAAAGTCGGAGGTTCCTTCTGGACATCGTAAGGCATCTTCTCGCTATTTGTATTTTTGCAAGGTTGCAGCGCACTACCATGTCAAATTTAAAAATCGGCAATGAGTAAACATTGTGTGATCAGGATTAATAAACTCTGTGTGTGACACGAAATCCCAAAAAGAAGTTTTGTGTTAAACTGGCAGCCGGACCTGATAATATTGAACCACACTCAAAATTATTACATTGGAAGTGCTTACTGTATATTTTTTACCCACAAATTTGACAGGCCAGATCGGTAGCTTAACGTATGACAAATCGTATGTTTGTACTATTTTTTAATGGGTGCGGGTGCGACAATTGTCTGTCTCCTTTTTTATTCTGTTTGATTGCGCACCGCTGCCTAACCTTCTTATCATGAATTATACATTGTACCCAAATCCAACCAAATCTATAGTTGGGGGTCACAAAACCGAACCATTTTTTTAAAACCGATAATTTCGGTACTAAGCTTAGATAGATATAGGTATGCCGATATTTTCAATATTTCCGAGATTTGAAAAAGTTGAAGGTATATACAATAAAGTTAATAATTAAGTATTGACTTCTTCTTCTTCCCTGGGAGCCGTCTTGCTTAACTACCGGAGACAGCGCAGCCTCATGGGCTTTTGGTACCTAATCTCCCATTATCTTTTATATCAATCCTCCCATTAGTCTTGTTCCTTCTACAAGTCTGTATAACCCCGAGACTGGTTGGTTGATATATTCCTGTGGGCTCATTTCCAGTTGCCCAAATAATGCTGTCTTTTGTGATTTAATGCTTTACATTCGCACATGATATGGTAGGCTGTTTCTTCCCCCTCGTCGCACATTCTGCAACTTGGGTCAATGAGCCTATCTTGGGTAGGTGTCCTCTTAGGTTATCATGCCCCGTTAGCAACCCTACTGTTATGCGAAGTCTTTTCCTACTTTGTCTGAGTAGTTCTTCCTTCGTTCTTTTGAATGGGCCTCTTATGAAGATTTTCCATGTCTAATTCTACTGAGGTTTTCCCAGTATTCTTCGTGTTTGTATTGACTTGTTGAATCCTAGATTACTGATCGTGGCATAATGCGCACTTTAACACACGGTCTTCCATCTAAACTTGGTTTTTAGCTCTCCAGTTCACTTTTTCATAGGAGTATGTTTGTTATTGTAAATGATCATACTTCTTACTTCACCAGATTAACACTAGACACTATCCTATTTTTTTCTGCTTCAAGGATTTTCTTTCTTTCACAATTGATCCCATTAATTGTGTGGCTAATAACAGAATCTTTTACTCTCTAATATTTGGTTTCTCAAGCCAGTCTCTAACTCTGATATGAATAACAAGTGCAAGGTCCTCCAGTACCAAACTGAACCACCAAAAATCATGTTAAACTTAATGCTTTACAGACACAATCTTGTACGCTATCAAAAAGTCTTCCAATACTAACACCTTCCTTATAGGTAGTCAAGTTTTGCATAACAAAAAGTCATCGACTCTTGTGTGCCTTACTTTCAAGAAGCATATTATATAGGCACAGCAGCTTTGAAAAAGCTCGGATTCGTCTTTTGATCCAGAAATGATTGTCCCCCTTTTAATCTGTATACCCTGTATTTATCCCAAATCAGGGTCTACTTTGAATATTTTTTTATATCTAGGGGATGACATCTCCTATAATAATTCGAAGAATTCTTGATTCTATTCAAAGACGAGCCATTTGTCTTATTAACGACCCAACTCTTGCCCACCGATAAGCTGTAAGGAGCGTGTACCTTTTTTGTAGGTATTTTCACATCTTCTGCTTGAGAGCAAATTAGATAATGTAATTCCTTTTCTGACAGCTTTTTTAATAGTAACACGAAGAGCCACTTTCCACACCTTTACTATCCATTTGGAAAAACCCCATCTTCTACTACTTAGTCTTAGGTTGAAACATCTACTAATATTTTAAAAATTTAAGGTAGAAACAGCTTTACAATATGATGCCATGCTGCTTTTTGCAAAATCAATAAATGCCTTATTAGATCAAAACCCACAATTAGATCTTAGTTCGGCACCAAAATTATGTAATAGTACAGAAGAATATGTGGATGATTTAGGACTGATACAACAAATGCAGGATGTAAGTATTTCAAGTACTTGTTTAAAAATGCTTTTTGTCTTGTTTTTTCTTGTAAGACATTCCCATAGGTACCTTAAATACTTTTAGCAAATTAACCATTTTTTCCTGAAGTAAATATCAATTTAAAATGTACATTATGAATTTTATTTACTTTTCCGTGTGACTAGATAATTTTTTGTATAGGATTATATTAAACTAGGGAGCTAAGCCCTCTGATATCTCCCTAATTTAGTATATAGGGATCAGATACATTCTACGTGATCAAAACACAGCAGGTTCATTGATCAATTGATGTTAATAATCCATCTAAGTTTGTAAAAAAAATATTTAGATAGAAATTGGCTACGAAATTTTTATTTTTTATTTTAGATAGAATTTTCGGAAGGTCTCACTGGCGAATTTCGCCTAGAAAACGGCAAAAGAGAACAATTTACTTTGGAAGTTATTGAAATTGATAATCCGGATAAACCAATAGGAATATGGAACTCGGAAAGTCCTCAAGATATTCATCTTACTAGAAACGCCACGGAAAGAGAGAGAGAATTACAAAAAAGACTACAGAGTCACAGCTTTATAGTCTGTTCCAAGTTAGTTGTAGTAAGCAAACATTAACTTTATTTTTTAAATAAATTCTCACGATAACGATAAAACAATGGACCATTTTTCCAAAGAAACCACTAGCAAATACTGATCTTGTTTCTTTGGTTTCTTGTGTTAGATACTTATCTGAACCTATGTTAAAAATTTAAGGGTAAAAAATTAGTATCCACTTTTTCTACGGTTTAAACTGACAAAAAATGCACTAAATCACAAGGCCGCCGCCAGAAAAAAATGTAGGGGGGGGGTCAAAAAGTTTAAGTCAATTTACTAGTCTAGAATTAATTAATTGAATTAAAAAGACATATACCACAACTTTAATTTCTAAATAGTAATCAAACTTATTAAAAATTCCTAGACGATATTGTAAAATTTAAGGATTTAGACGGGAATTGTTTTATTTTAAGTAATTTTTAAAAACCCAGAGGGGTCGTTGGACATCCCCTGACTCCTGATGGCCGGCGACCATGCTATCGTTATTTTTGCTTCTAAATGTTTTTTTTTTCGTTATAAATGACAAAGCAAGGTAAACACCTGGTATTTCTATTCTTATTTTTATAATATTTTGCAAGGGCATATATTTTGAGTCCAGTAAAAAATAATTAACTTTTCAGCTTATCCAAGATTATCTCGTCAGTTTTTTTAAGATTGTGTTTGAACAGATGCAATTTAAATTTTACAAATTATTAATATAACATTTAAACAGTTTGTGTCAAAATGCTTTATTTTAACCGACAATATGCCATGAGTGTAAAGACTTAGCTATATTCATCAACTTAGTCACTTTAAGACGAGGGCGAATTGCGGTTTACGTAAGGCAAGAATTAGAAGAATTTCTCTTATAAATTAATGACCTTAGACCTTCGATTTAGTTCACGATGAAGAATGAATACAACAACAGTTTTTCATTCCTAGATGTTAAGGTTCAGATTAATAATAATCACATCCATACCTCAGTGTACCGCAGACACACACACAGGGCAATATCTTAACTTTTTATCAAATCTCTCTAAGAACACAAAACACGGCATTGCTAAAACCCTTGTGAATAGAGCATTGACAAATTACAGCACTGCAGAAACACTCTAACAAGAAACTGACAACATCAAAAAAGATCTCAACAAATGGATATCCCACTATAGAACAAATTTAACAAGAAACAGAGAAAGGCAACCCATGATGAACATCCTATATGTTAGGGGCATTTTTAAAAAATAAGAAGAATCGGAATGAATTACAATCTCGATACTGTTTTAGGATCCAGTTAATCATTACACAGCCACACAAAAAAAAATTTTTCGTTTCCACGAATGCAACCTATTGGACCTTAGGTTTTTGGGGTTGCCGAATTCGAATTCGAGGTCGGTTTGCCTGCATCAGGTCACGTTTCAAGGTTCAAATCATAGATTTTGACAAAAAATTGCAAAAATTCATATATAGGTTTTTGGGGACGCTGAATTCGAATCCGAGGTAAGTTTGTTGATATCGGGTCACGTTTCAAGGTCACCTCAAGGTCAAATTATTAGATTTTGACAAAAAAATGCAAAAATGTATCCGATTTCGAGGTCAGTTTGTTCATATCAGGTCATTTCAAGGTCATATTAAGGTAAACATTATTTTCTAATTTTCTTGGCAAAAACTAATGATTTGACCTTGATATGACCTTCAAATGACCATAACCCGGCCTGATATTAACAAACTGACCTCGGATTCGGATTCAGCGACCCAAAAACCTATATATGTACATTTTTGCAATTTTTTTCTCAAAATCTAGTGATTTGACCTTGCTATGACCTTGAAATGACCTGATATGACCAAACTGACCTCGGACTCGGATTCAGCGACCCCAAAAACCTATATATGAATTTTTGCAATTTTGTTTGTCAAAATCTAATGATTTGACCTTGGGGTAATCTTGAAACGTGACCTAATGCAGGCAAACCGACCTCGGATTCGAATTCAGCGACCCCAAAAACCTAAGGTCCAATAGATTGCATTCGTGGAAACGAAAATAATTTTTTTTGTGTGGCTGTGTTATGAAGCTATCTCGCAAAGACTAAACCGGAAAGCCTTAAGGATCAGAAGAACTACATTTATGAAATTCCATGCGAATGTGCGAAATCATATGTGGGCGAAAATATAAAGCCAATGGAAGTACGACTATGAATTAGAGAACACCGGAGATGTACAACCAGAGGAGAATCCGAAAAATCTGGTGCGGCTAATCACGCTTGGACCACATCATATGAGATGGTCAGATGCTAAGATTGTACACCGAGAGCAGCATTGAAGAAAAGTCCAGGAAGAGGCAGTCATTAACCAAAATTCAATCGTCTTAAGATATCAGAAATGTTTGGAAACCACTTCTAACTTAGGATTTTGAGGTCGCTGAATTTGAATCCGCGGTCGGTTTGCCTGCATCAGGTCACGTTTCAAGGTCACCCCAAGGTCAAATCATTAGATTTTGACAAAAAAATTTGCAAAAATTCATATATAGGTTTTTGGGGACGCTGAATCCGAATCCGAGGTATGTTTGTTGATATCGGGTCACGTTTTAAGGTCACCTCAAGGTCAAATCATTAGATTTTGACAAAAAAAATTACAAAAATGTATCCGATTTCAAGGTCAGTTTGTTCATATCAGGTCATTTCAAGGTCATATTAAGGTAAAAATTATTTTCGAATTTTCTTGGCAAAAACTAATGATTTAACCTTAATATGACCATAACCTGGCCTGATATTAACAAACTGACCTCGGATTCGGATTTAGCGACCCCAAAAACCTATATATGTACATTTTTGCAATTTTTTTCTCAATATCTAATGATTTGACCTTGAAATGACCTGATATGAACAAACTGACCTCGGATTCGGATTCAGCGACTCCAAAAACCTATATATAAATTTTTGCAAATTTTTTTCTCGAAATCTAATGATTTGACCTTGCTATGACCTTGAAATGACCTGATATTCTGGTGAAACCTCTCTTCTTGTTCGTCGCTTACTGCAACCAAATTTTCTGGGCAAAAATTTAAATGGGAGTGCAAAAAATGTTTTTTAGAGACATGCGACACCCTAGTAACTCATAGGGTTTCAACAGTTTATCTATGAGGCTTTTATATTCTTCATCCTTTTTGTTGCCCAGAAATCCTTTCGATCTTGAAAACGGAGATCATCTAGGAGCTTCCTTATCTGAGATCCAATAAATATGCCTTCTTTTAATTTTGCATTACTTAGTTGAGGAAATATTTCTCTTAGGTACTGAAAACCACTACCTTCTTTGTCCATGACTTTGACAAAGTTTTTCTTTATTCCAAGGTTAATATGGAGTGGCGGTAGCATCACCTTTTTTGGGTTAACAAGGAGGGCATATTTAATGTTTGAAGTACCAGGTTTAAAAGAAGTTATATGAGGCCCATCCTTTTTACTGTAGTGTTCTTTTGTTGCCCTATTGTCCCACAGACACAAAAAACAGCAATACTTTGTAAAACCCCCTTGAAGTCCTAGCAAGATACCCATGACTTTTAAATCTCCACAGATATTTCACTGATACAGTTTATATTTAACACGATTTAATATGGTTGCTAAGTTCTCATAGGTTTCTTTTATTGTCACTAAATGGGCTAAAGGAATAGATGGTTTTTTGTTTCCATTATGAAACAGGACTGCTTTTAGGCTGTATTTCGACGAATCTATGAATAAACGCCACTCCCTAGGATCATGTTCCATATTAAGCTCATTCATTAACCCATCAATATCACAACAGACACATAGCGACCCTTCCATAAAAAAAAACTTGATAATGTTACATTCCGTTTTCGATAAAGTGAAACACTTACTTTTTTATCTGGGTCACAACTGGTGTTTTTAGAAAGTTTTGGATCAGATTCTGATGAAAAATTAGAATCACTGGGAAACACGATGTACCAGGTTTAAAGACGCTATCGGTACCGGTAGTTCCTGGCAATGAGGAACTGGCCTTAGCGCAGAAGGCAAATTTAGATACTCTATTTTGTCTCTATGCTCTTTTAAAACCCCTTCCATTTTAGTGGTGCAAAAGTAGCAATCACTTATATGCTCAGTAGGTTCTCTCCACACTATAGGAACAGCCAACGGCATGGAATTTTTCTTGCGATACATCCACTGCACTAAATTTACGTGACAACTCACACAACAAACATGAGAAGCCCAACTTTTATGTTGTTGTTGTTGATGTGTATGCTGTTTTGTCTTCCTCAGATATAGATCTAGCTTAGGACTTTATAATAAATCGTCCACATATATAACAAAACTTATCGGCTGGATTGTTGCAACATCGACGATTCGAACTTGCCATTTTATATCAAAATCGACTTAAACACTTGACTGTACTTTTAACGAGGCAGAAACCAACTAAACTGCAGAAAATAATAAAACTCTTAAAGGTTTGTACAGTACTGTGAAAATAACCCCGCTGCGGTCTTGTTGTACTTTCCGATCCTAAGGCAGGTAATAATGATTTCAAAGATCGCATTATATAAAAGAAAAGCAGGTACTTGAAAATGGGACGTGCTAGGCTATTTCTGGGAAAAAGTATTTTAATAACTTTCTAAAGGAAACACAAAATAAGCATTCTCATCAATGTTACAAAAATTATGTCAACTTGTGTTATCGATGATCCGATTTGGCAGAACATGCTATACATTTAAACATAAAATTATTAAAATGTGTATATAATTGTATATAAATAAGTGTTTGCCTTTCTAGTAAACTGTCAGGATTATTATTTAGAAGATTAACCCTCTTAGCGACGTGTTCCTATTTGAGAAAATAAGATTTAAAATGTTTTACTTAGAATGAATTTAGAACTCTGATATCAAATATTTTTTTGTCGATTTGTTTTGACCGCGTTGGATAACGTAATTAGTGTTTTCCTTTTATGCTTTAGAACAGCTTGGAACGATCCCATAAGTGTTCCTTTTATATTGTAGTCAATGTAGGACGGTTCTGAAACGATTCTACAAGTTAAATGAAATATATTGAAAGTGTCACAGGTTTATCACTTCTGCTAAGCGAGAAAATGCCACTGAGTAAAAGAATTAAGTTTAAATTTTACGAAAATTTTATTAAAAACCCAAAAATTTTGAAATTTCTAAATTTAAAGCTTCGTCCATTTGTAAGGGAAGGTAATAATGGTAAATTAAAACAATTTTAGACTTGGCCGGCCATATTTAATGGAAACCAATGAACCTGGAGCAGTTGGAAATAGAAGATACAGAGGATATTCCATGGACCTAATTACTGAAGTTGCTAAATTAATGAATATTTCTTTTCAGTTTGTATTAGCTCGTACAGATCAAGCAAGTAGTATTATTGAAGATCTAATTAATAGGGTAAGATAAATTTAACCGAAGGTTAAAGATTGTAATTTAAGTACAATGTGTTGTTATGTAAAATTTAACTATTACACAGCCCAACAAAATAAAAAAAAATTGTTGCCGAAGAATTTACAACTGATTTAAATAAATTTGACGCGCTGATTTCAAAAATGTCTTCCAATTTTTCGTAGCAGCTCTAGTTTTTTGGTAATCGATTATACAGTATAAAAAAGCTAAAAATAATGACAAAATATTTTTACTGCTCAAAACCAAAATCTTGCGGCCGACTAAATTCAAATTAAATTACCTTATTTAGGTACTTGGAAATCCTCATGATCGTAAAACCGAAATTTCGCTACCTGGGTTGTTACTTTATGTATACTTATACACTTACACGGTTCATTTTACTGTTAGTCTTTATAAGTATTAAGTGAAATTGTGATATCAGTTTGTAGTTCATTGTGGTCAGTGTTGTGTCGAAGCAAAATAATTTAACTTATGGCATCTACAAGTAGACGTGGTTGCTTAAATCAACCTGACGTTTTCTGTTATATATGTGGTGAATATACTTTTAAAGAAAACAGAAAACCTATTTCCGACTTTGTAAAAAGAAATTATCTCGCCTATTTTGGCGTCCACTTGGGAGACCAGGATACATCTTGGGCTCCACATTTAGTATGTAAAACATGCGTTGAACATTTGCGGCAATGGTCAATGGGAAAGAGGAACTGCCTAAAGTTTGGAGTACCAATGATTTGGAGAGAAGCAAAAAACAATTACGATGATTGTTATTTTTGTAGTATCAATATTAAAGGCATTAATCGTAAGAATAAACAAAAATGGACATATCCTGACTTAGATTCAGCAAGAAGGCCAGTACCACATTCTGAAGAAATACCCATTCCAACATTCAATAGTCTTCCTACACTCCCAGAAGATGGCACAGAAACTTCAACGTCTGATGAAATTCAGCATTTGCAATCCGATAACGACAGTGATCCCCATCGTTTCAATCAACAAGAACTAAATGATCTTATTAGAGACCTAAATCTATCCAAGGAGGCTTCTGAATTACTTGCCTCTAGATTAAAAGAAAAGAATCTACTAGATCCAGGTACTAACATTACATTTTACCGTAAAAGAGATAGAGACTTGGTTTTCTGTAACAATACAAGAGGCCTACTGGAAAAAATGGGTTTATCAAAATACACACCAGATGAATGGCGCCTTTTTATTGACAGTTTAAAGCGTAGTTTGAAATGTGTCCTTTTACACAACGGTAATAAATTTGGATCAATACCCATTGGTCATTCTACTACCTAGGAATACCAAACAATATCACTAGTCCTTAAAAAAATTAAATATGAAGAACATCAGTGGGTGATTTGTGTGGATTTAAAAATGGTAAACTCCTTGCTCCTTTTTATGTCTTTGGACAGCACAAAAATCAGCATTGGGATAAAAGATTGGCCTTGAATGTCATAATTTAGGAAAACAAAACGTCAACGAACCTTTGCAAGAAAAATAATATTGCCACCTTTGCTATCAAGTTGGGGCTTATGAAGCAATTCGTTAAAGCTTTAGATCAAGATGGACAATGTTTTGGATACTTGTCACATGCATTTCCTGTAATAAGCACAGAAAAACTGAAAGCTGGAATATTTGATGGTCCTCAGATAAAGACAGCTTGTTAAAGATCCAGAATTTACAAAATCGATGAACGAAGTTGAAATGAATGCTTGGTGTTCGTTTGTTGAAGTAATACAAAATTTTCTTGGAAATCATAAGGCAGAGAATTACATGGAACTAGTAGAAAATATGCTTTCAAAATTTAATTGTCTTGGCTGTAACATGAGCATTAAACTTCATTACCTCCACAGTCACTTAGATCGGTTTCCAGAAAACTTAGGCGACTTCAGTGAAGAACAGGGAGAAAGATTCCATCAGGATATTGAAATCAAGGAAGATGGGATTGTCATATGATGGCCGACTATTGTTGGAGCCTCCAGCGAGATTGTTCTGAAGGCTCACATGCTAGAAAGGCGTATAAAAGAAAATTCTTTGGTGATGAGTAAGAAGTTGTATTTTTTGTGTTATGGTGCTTTTTCCTTTTTTTGTATGTGTATATTTATTTTATGAATATGATGTAAATAAATAGCCTAATTAATACTTTTTGTTTTTTGTTGTTGGTAAAACTAATAGTAATAGTAATATCTTCAAATCTATAGAATTAAAAAAAGTCCCATTCTATAAGAGGCTATCTTAAAAACTAGAGCTGCTACGAAAAAAAGGAAGATATTTCTGAAATCAGCGCATCAAAAATATATAAATTCAGTTCTTACTTCTCCGGCACCAAAATGACTGTTGGGCTGTGTTAACATTGAGATCTTTAAAACTATAGATGCAGGATGTACAATAATATGTTTAAATGAATTAAGAAATATTAAAATACTCGTAAAAAATATCTGGAAAATCAAATTATAAATTCGGCAAGTTAACTCTATAATTTATCGACATTGTCGGCAAAAATATTTTAATGTAAATTTTTTGCTTTTGCCACTTTTCAGGCGGATGATCAATTTAATTTTCCCAGTTAAATACTTATTTTTTTTTTTAATTTTCTTTCATCCCCGAAAATAAATTACATCTAATACCTAAACCACAATTTATATAAGAAATTCTAAATAAGATGGACATCTGCCATTTCTCTTGTTTTTATTATTTTACCTGGTGTGAAAGTGGTAAATATATAATTTTTAAATTCTGGTTTCTAAGATCTTTGATAAAATATGTTTAAAAACTATTATAAATTTCTGAAAAATTTTAGGTGGAATTTCTTTTGTATTTTTTAATTTTGCTAATGTTAAATTATAATTATGGTGAAATTTCAGAAGGCTGATTTGGGCATATGTGACTTTACAATAACGCAGCAAAGAAACGAGATCATTGACTTCAGTCTACCATTTATGTCACTAGGTAAATTATATATTCTACGTATTAAGTATAAAGGTACCTTTAGGATCTTAAAGTTAACATTATTGGAGCAGTTTACAACTAAAAATATACAATTAAGTTTTACTTATTCTTACAGCAGTGAAAAATAAACTTAAACCTTTTTAGGTATAAGCATTTTGCATAAAGAGACGCCACAAGAAGAAATAGACAATATGTATGGCTTTATGAGACCTTTTAAGTGGACTGTATGGATCTATATCATAACACTTTATCTTGTTTTAACTATAGTCCTTGTTCTTATTGCAAGGTAAGACATTATCATACCAAAAACACTTATGTAATGTAAAGGCCAAGTTCATAATCAAAAAATATCCGCCTCTTAAGATCTAAAATTAGACCAAGTTCTTTTTTAACTTGGCCACTTTTTTACTGATCCGTCGGTATTAATGAATGTTCTTTTTTCATTAATAGACATATTAGTAAAAAACTTGTTATGTCAAAAAAGAACTTCAACTAATTCTAGATCTCAGTACTTTAAAAGGCCGAGATTCCAAATGGTACAACAAAACTTAAAAACTACAACATATTATATGTCATTCAATAAAATAAAATAAAAGAACATATACATACGATTTAAAATTAAAAACAACCAGCTATTGCTCTCTTAAAACTAACTAAACTTACAGAAAATAATTCAGTCTCGGTATGTTTGTCATTATAATTTTTTAAAAGTCGATCAACAAAGCTGTTTAGTCGGTAATTAGTTCGGTGTCTATTTTCATAAAAAAGTTGCCGAGCTCGAGTGGCTCGGCTGGAATATGGAAATTAATAGATTCAACCAAACCATTAAAATTAATCATGTTGTTCAACACTTTGTACAGGAAAATCGCCATTGCATCCCGCCTGCGTTTTTTCAATGATTTTAAGCCCAACAGCTGAATTCTTGTTGAATAAGGAACGTCCTTGTAAGGAAACATGCCTGTACAATAAAAACTTTGCAAATTTATTTTGTACATTTTCAATCCTTTGTTGATGACTCACATATGAAGGTGACCATATTACACTATTGTACTCCAAAACCGATCTGACTAAACTATCATACAAACAAGAAATTGCCCTAGTGTCGTTAATATTTTTACATGTTCTACAAACAAATCCCAACATCCGATATAAGTTTAAAACAATACTGTCAATGTGTTTATTAAAATTAAGCTCCCTATCGAAGATTACTCCATGATCGTTAATATATGATAGAGATCGAACGCTGTTAGAACAACACCGATACGTCACGGTTTTATACGGGTTTGCCATATGAGACCGTGACGTATCGTTGTTGTTCTTACAGCGTTCGATCTCTACTGTTGTTAATGCAATATTGTTAATTTTGTATTCGAACGCGACAGGACTTTTACATCTAAAAAATATCATTTATTATTATTTAACAACAAATGATTATCCCTACTACGCCATTCACAGCACTACAGTAAATTACACTACGCACACGGTGAAATATTTTTAAATCGTCAGCATAAAGCAAAAATCGACATATTTTAAAGGTTAATGCAACAGAGTTAAAATACAATAAAAAAAAGGACAGGTCCCAAATGAGAGCCTTGTGCACTAATGTTCCTACACAGCACCAGCCAGATGTACACACTGAACTCCATTTTCCAAGTAGGAAGCAATTCATTTTAGATAGTGTCCACTGACTCCAATTGCCTCCAGCTTTTTTAGAAGTCGTTTGTGGGATACAAACTCAAAAGCCTTAGAAACATCGGTATATATTGCATCCACCTGGTAACCCTCTTCTACACTCTCCACTAAGTAACTTTGGTTTACTGCCAAGTTCGACGTCGTAGAACGCCTCTTAACGAAACCATGCTGTTCAGGGACGATGTATATCTTGTAGGAGGCAAATATTTCGTCAGTGATGATCGATTCAAAAATCTTTGGTGGATTGACAGTAAAGTTATACCCCGATAGTTCTGAATTACATTTCTTGAACCAGTTTTATAATACTGGAAACAAGGTCGACTGCTTCCAGCAAGTTGGAAAATGAGTCGTGTCAAAAGAACTTTGAAATATGTGACGCAAAGGTTCAGCTAACACCAATGCACAGCGCTGCAGAAAGGAGGGCAAAATGCCATCTGGACCGGGACTCTTGCTTATGTCTAGAGTCTTCATTTTAGCGTATTTCAGATAATGTAAAGGTATGCCATGTAAGGATTTTATAAAATTTCTTTGAAACATCCTCTGACCCCTGATTATCAGAGCTTACATAACAAAATAAAAAATGGTCCGCAAAAACCTCCACAAGCTCAGACAAATTCTTTAAGGTTTCGTTATTGTGTATGAAGGTCGTTGGCATGCCATGATCCTTCCTTAAGTATCAATTGATGAAATAAAATCCTGCCTGCATTTTAAGTTCTAAGTGAAATTATGACCTCAGGAACTCAGGTTCAATCATATTGCAAACTTCTAAAATACCCCTGAATATATGATATTACTGTACCTGTTTCAGGGCGTTCCCGGTAAAAAATGTGCAGTTATCATATTTATTTCTTTTCTTGTGTCCTGATTCGTATTTACATACCAAATTTTAAGTTTCTACTCTCACGGGAACTGCCCCATAATTCTGATGAGTCTATGAGTGAGTGAGTGAGTAAGTCAGTCAGTAGTAAAATGGCCGATTTTCAAAATGGAATATCTCAAAAAGCACTTAACAAAACATTCTCAACTTTTCCACATGTAAATAGAATACCTATGTAAATTTACATACCTAATCTTACCTCTACCTTCATGTGGAACGATAACGAAGTTATGATAGGGGAAAAATACCCCGAAACCGTTCATGTAATATACACAGTTCATGCGTCAGGCCGAAACTTAGCCTAGATGTCAATACTCATCCTTCATTTGCTATCATACCTTTTACCAGTTTTTTACTCTACTTTTATCGTGAAAATATTTTAAATAATAGCATATTTTGGTTAAAAACACATTATTCTATTTTAGGCTTGACCCTGATGACTGGGAAAACCCACATCCATGTAATCAAAATCCTGAAGAATTGGAAAACATATGGGGAATAAAAAACTGCTTGTGGCTTATGTTAGGTTCTTTTATGACCCAAGGTTGTGATATATTACCAAAGTAGGTTTATTTTTCATAAACCTCTGGGATTTAATTTGATTTCAGTTTTCCACAATAAATGTTTTATTGACATATTAAATATTATGTAAGAAGATGTAAAATAATTCTTCAATTAACTTTTAGAGGTGTTTGCTCAAGACTAGCAACTGCTATGTGGTGGTTCTTTTCACTGATTATGACAAGTACCTACACAGCAAACTTAGCTGCTTTTTTAACGATGCAGAAAAAAGAAGATTCTATAAATAGTGTTGAAGATTTGGCAAATCAAAATAAAATTAAATATGGTGAGAATCTTTTCAAAATTCGGATGAGTTCGTTTTTTAGCTTTCTGTAATGATGGGGAGGGGCAGGCTGACGCAAATATCTACTAGGGCAAGAAATTGCCCTAGTGTCGTAAATATTTCTACATGTTCTACAAACAAATACCAACATCCGATATGATTTTAAAATAATACTGTCAATGTGCTTATTAAAATTAAGCTCTCTATCTAAGATTACCTCTAGATCGTTAATATATGATACTGTTGTTAATGGAATATTGTTAATTTTGTATTTAAACGCTACAGGATTTTTACACCCAAAAAATCTCATTGCTTTACATTTATTAATATTTAATGACAAACAATTATCCCTACACCATTCAACAAGCCTATCCAAATCTTCCTGTATAGTCTGTCTCAAAGTATGCCGTGTTAGCTCTTGCCTTCATTTATGGATTATACCTGCCGACAGCAATAAAACTGCGGATCGGTAGGTATTAAAGGACAGAACATTAGGGACGGACTTTAATAATATAAAGATTTAGAATTTATTGTTTATTTAGGTTACATTAAGAAATTAAATATTTGCAAAGATTTAATAAATTTATAACTGCATTATCTATACATAATTACATTTTTAATCTAAATATCTAAATCTAATTTTGTTTCACTATCAGAGTCATCATTGAGATTAATTACAATAGGATTTATGTTGTTTTGGATAGAAATTTAAGAGTCCTCAATTTTTGTAATGTGCTGTAGTGAATTTTTCCAGCTCTCAACTGGTGTTAGTAATTGCATTTTTTATCAAATTTATAACACTGGGACTTAAAGTAGGTGTAACATTTTCTGCTCTAATCTTTGATTTTACTTGGTTCCACAAATGCTTTATGGGGTTAAACATACAGTGATACGGAGGAAGCCGTAAGACAGTATGCCCAGCCTATTCAGCCAAATTATACATACATACATACATATTGTTTTTTAATTGCATATGAATTTATGACTTCCAAAAGATGCGTTTTTTGTAACTGAATTCAAAATAAATATTATTTTCTAACAAATATTCCTGGATTTCAGTTTTTGAACTTGATGAAGCTGGTGCTTTGTGTAGCAGACGACTGTGGTAGCTTGCATTATCCATGACAATAACACTGTTGTTTGGAATATTTTTTAAAATATAATTTTGAAACCAGTTTTCAAAAAGTTCTGCACTTGTATCCTTATGATAATCCAAGCTAGAATCCTTAATATTCTTTGCAGGCAACAGCAAGCAGTTTGGGACAAATCCGTCTTCTGAACCAGCGTTTATTATGGTAATGCGTTTTCCTTTATTTGAAGGTGCTTTCGTCGGACAGTTTTGACTGGAATCAACCCATCCTTTGGAAACTGTGTCGTGTGTATTGAACCATGTTTCATATAGGTAAATTATGGATCTGTTTTCTAACCTATATCTTTTAATTTCTTGAAGGTAATTAAATCTCCAAGTGCGTAATCTGTGCGATTCCATTACTACTTGTCTTTTGTCTATTTTGCGGTATTTAAATCCCATTTTACAAACAACTCTTTGGAGGGTGGCACGGCTAATATTTATATTGGTTTCGTCTTCGTCTAGCTTCTTTTTCAGTTTATCCAAGGTAGGAATAACTCCGCTTTCATAAAGACAATATATTTTCCTTCTTATTAGGTCCTGATTACTATTGGCTATACGGTGAGATTAAAAATCCCTACGTTTATTTCTTTTGTTCAATTCTTCACTAATAATAATATCCCTTATCGATGATATTGGAGTTTTTGTAAGTAGACAGGTTTCTTTTAAAGCTTCTTGTTTAATTAGACCTCTACTGATTAAAGTTTCATACACATTTTTCATAACCTGTTTTGCATCTAATGACAAATGATTTCCACGCGACATAGTTATATTCTCGTAAAGCAACTTTTTCAAAGCGCACGGTAAAAACGGTTATTCAACACTGCCACTAAAATATTAGCCAAAATATTTATACGCCTAATGGTTAATACTCAAGAAATACCTGGCCCACCCCTGCCCTTATGAACAAATGGGTTTACCCAATAACAATAGGTAATAAAATCGTTAAAGGTTATGGTATGGTCCGTCAAAAGCCATAACGATATACTTTGAGACATACTATACATGAATACTAGAATTATGATTTGAATACCAATGCGAGGCCCCTGGACTCGAGTAGTGACTTGAATCAATTTTTTTTCTCAAGTATTTATTTTTGTATAAAAACATTTTTAGCAAGCCCCATGATTATTCCCTTATATCCGATTTAAGCCGCATGATCAAAAACTAGGAAATAAGATAATCTAATTATTAATTATTCTTTATATGTAGGTGTTATGTCTGGTGGTTCAACTCAAACCTTTTTTCAATTTTCAAACAACTCCCTCTACCAAAAAATGTGGGCGACAATGAAAAACGAAAACCCAAGCGTTTTTGAGGCCACTAATGACAAAGGGGTGGAGAGAGTTTTATCAACCAAGCAAGCACTGTATGCTTTTTTTATGGAGTCTCCACAGATCGAATATGAATTGGAAAGAAAGTGTGCTTTGAAAAAAATAGGTCAATGGTTAGATTCTAAGAGTTATGGTATAGGCATGCCATTAGGTATAAAGATTTTAAGTTATTTTTATACCTATAATGATAAGTAAAGATGATTATTTTCTTTTAGGAGCAGAATACAGACATGCAATTAATGCAGCTGTCCTAAAATTACAGGAGAACGGTAAATTAAATGAGCTTAAAGAAAAATGGTGGAAAAGAGAGGATTTAGATGGAAAACCATGCCCCACTGTGAGTAAATCAAATTAAGACTTGTTAACCTACTATTACCAACATATTCCTAAACAAGGTTGCAGATCCAAATAAAGAATGAGAACGCCAAGATCACCTTCATACAGCTTCCAAACATAAATTGAATTTAAATGTAAAATTAATTAATCAGTGATATCAATTATCAACCAATACATTCAGCCATGTCTGTCTGACTTTAGTTATTTTGTCAAAATTATCACCAAATTTTATTGGTCCTCAGAAACACTATTCTAACTGACAGTTGATGGTTGATAGAATTGGATGTTTTTTGTGATATATAAGCTCCAAACGATGGTTTTTTCAAAATTGTTGATAATACTCTTACTCTTTCAAATGATCTTCACAAAAAATATTGCCAATTTATCCCGTCTAACACTCAAAAACTTCTAAAAAGTATGAAGGTATATCGGCTTTACTAGGCTTTAAAAAAAAAGCTTGAACATTACAACATTGATGAAAATACCATATCCCTGTTGAGGAGCTATCTATCCGACGAACTCAGACTGTGCGGGTGACTGGTGTAGAGTCTGCAAAGAGGGCAATAAATGTGGGAGTGCCTCAGGGCTCTGTCCCGGGGCCTCTTTTGTTTCCTATTTATATAAATGATTTACCACAGTTTGACACATCTGTTCACTATACCTTCTTTGCGGATGACACAACTTTTTCCTGCGCCAGAAGGCCCTGGAGTGTTCGGCGGAGTGAGTGAGGCTCTTTGGAGGGCCGAATCCTGGTTTACATGTAACAAGGTATATCTTAATGACACAAAGACGCAGTCCTTAGTTTTTTCGTTGCTTGACATGCCGAAACATTTAACTGAGGCAAACGTCAAATTCCTTGGAGTATACCTCGATTCAGGGCTTCGTTGGGATGCACACACCGATTATTGCTGCCAACGGTTGGCCTCAGGTGCGTTTCTGCTGCGTGGCCTTGCGGATTGTGTGACTCAAGATGTTTTGAGGCAGGCCTATTTTTCACTGTTTCACTCTTTAATAAGTTACGCCATTTTTGTGTGGGGGCATAGCTCCGGTGCTGTAGGGGTTTTCCGGATGCAGAGGAGAGCTGTTCGGATTGTTGCTGGCTTGCCATATAGGGCTGATTGTAGGGGTGCTTTTGTAAACCTTAAGGTACTAACTCTGCCATCACTTTTTATACTGGAAAATCTTATATTCGTCAAACAGCATCTCGAAGAATACACCCGACATGAAGAAGTACACTCCTACAATACGCACAATTTGCAGAGTTTGGTGCCGGCTCTTTGGCGTCTAAAGAGGTGTCAGGATGGTCCGGGATATCTGGCCATCAAATTTTATAATAAACTTCCCGTTTACATAAAAAATCTGCCAGGCAGGCAGTACAAGAAAAAAATAAACGATTTCCCTATCAGTCAGGCCTTCTACGATTACAAAGAAATTTTGGATTACCGTTTTTAACATATTGTTTGTCTACGCTGAAATGTAGTTACGTTGTTTTACTTTTGTAATTGTTTTAACTTTTGTTTTTGTCTTTTAAAGCCATTTTTCTTAATTTTTAGTTTGTACTATGTTTTTTTTTAATACTATTTTGTTTCTTACTTAGTGACTTGTGTAAATACTATTGTGTATAAACTGCCCTATTTTAACTATATTTACTCCACAGTTTATCTGTTGCTTTGAACAAAAGGGCAGTGAGGCAAGGCAACTTATCAACAATTTTTGCAGGGTGGTGATGAAGGCAACAAAGATGAACTTGGACTAGCAAATGTGGGTGGTGTATTTGTAGTATTAGGAGCGGGAATAGGCCTAGCATTCTTTTTAGCTATTGTAGAATTTCTATGGAATGTGCACAACATATCAGTCGATGAACATGTAAGTAAACGAAAATAATGCAGTTAAAGTCATGCATGCATTCATGATGCCAAATGGTTTAATGTTTTTATCGGATCAAATCAAATGATTTTAATTGAAAAGTAAAATATCTTAAAAATGGATATGGGTAACTTTTTAATAGTTTTCTCAAATTTAATCCCTTAAATTCCAAAATTATCAATCACTACTCTTTTGCAGTGTTAAATTAGTATTAAAAAAGTTATTTATTTGTTTAGCTGACTTACTTAGAAGCTCTAAAATGTGAAGTAAAATTTGCCTGCAACATTACAGTAACAAAGAAAGCAGCCAAGCCAGTAATATCAGAGTCTTCATCTGCCAAATCGGATGACAACAGAAGCATAGCAAGAACAGTACTTGCTGGAGCAGGATCATTTTTAAATATTAATGCTAGTGTTTTAAACAGATTAGGACATACTAATGTTGATGAATAGAATTTATTACCTTATTTGATACTGTTTACTTTTGTAATACTTAACTGATGGGTTGGATGAAATCTTAAATTAAAAATAATTAAATTAAATGTTAAGTCCACAAATTCGATGATATAAAAAATCAGTGTAAACATAATTTTAATGAGATTATATGTACCCCAGTATAATGCTTTAAAATAAAATTTCTATACTATATTTTCCTAGAATTTAAATTTATATTATTCCTCTCAGTAATAATAAAATTTTGAAGAGTGATTGAAAAATGCCATTTGGAGTAGAATATTCGATTGACGTTTTCATCTTTTTACAATACCAATGAGACTTCATGTATACACAGTATTCAACCTATTAAGTTACGAAAAAACAGCAAATCTGAAGAATTGCAAAAATAGCAGCGGTATTAAGGTGCTCGCCCATTGGGGCGACGCGGCGCGGCGCGACACGTCGCAACGGGGTTGTCCGCCCACATTGCGAGTTGTCATGGAGAGCTCATCGGACGAAGATATTTTTGTGTTTGAAGTAATTGCTGCTATGGAAGAGGAAGAAAAGAAAAAGAAAAAGAGAGTTTGGGTCCATGAAATTAATTGAAAGAGAAAGGAGAATTCCATCACTTATTTTCAGATTTGAGAAATGATGCAAGAAAATTTAATACTTTCGCATGTTGGAAGAAAAGTTTTTTAAACCTAGTTTAATACAGACGTCTATAGAACACCAAAAAAGGTTGCTTTTACATAACTTGAAATCAGAATCCACTAAAGAGCTTTTTTAATTGGAATAATTTAAAAAAATATATAAAAATAATAAAAGACAAATATCACAAAAATAACAACAAATAAACAAAATTCAGTGATAATAGAACAGAGCAACATGTGAGATTCTTCACGATGATACCCGAAGGAGGCGGATGAGACTCGAATGCCACGCGACATTGACACGTGCTTGCCTTCCCGATTGTCTCGAGATGTCGCGTCGCGTCGCTTCGCATCGCGCCGCGTCCCATCGCCTAGATGGGCGGACTTTAGTTTGATTATATGTAAAGTATTCATGATGCATTAGGTTCTCGCCCACTAGAGCGACGCGATTAAATGCATCAGGGATACTTTACATGTTATCAAACTGAAGTCCGCCCATCTAGGCGATGCTACGCGACGCGGCATCTCGAGACAAGTCGGGAGGGCAAGCAAGTGACGATGTCGCGTGGCATTCAAGTCTCATCGGCCTCCTTTAGGTCTCATCGTGAAGAATCGTACATGTTGCTCTGTTCTATTATCACTGCATTTGTTTATTTGTTGTTATTTTTGTGATATTGTCTTTTATTATTGTTATATATTTTTTTAAAAATTAATCCAATAAAAAAGCTATTTAGTGAATTCTGATTTTAAGGTATGTAAAAGCAAGCAAAGCAAGCTTTTTTGGTGTTCTATAAACGTCTATATTAAACTAAGAAGTTAAAAAAACTTTTCTTCCGAAATGCAAAAGTATTTGAAAAATTTTCTTGCATCATTTTTTAAATATGAAAATAAGTGATGTAATTCTCCTTTCTCTTTCAATTAATTTTATGGACCCAAACTCGCTTTTTCTATTTCTTTTCTTCCTCTTCCATAGCAGCAATTACTCCAAACACAATATTGTTGCGACGTGTCACGTCGCATCGCGTTGCGCGCGCCGCGCCTCGTCGCCCTAATGAGCGAGCACCTTTAATCGCGTCGCGTCGCTCTAGTGGGCGAGAACCTTTAAAAGTTATTCCCACTGCGATTTCTGTTTCGAATGGACCACCCTTTTCTACCCGCCCTTCTCAATAAGAAAAATTGAATGAAATGCTAGCTTTTTCAAAAAAAGTCTTAGCGTCACATTTTTTTGATCCAAGTATATAAAGCAGGTGTACCTAGATTTTTCGAGTTCACTTTTAACCAAAACCAATAAGGGGGTATATTTATTCCCCAAAATGTAGAAAATCATATACAACTTACAATTATAAAAAAATATTTAGGATGTTTTAGGATATCTCAAATATAATATTAATTAACATAAAACCACCATTCAAAGTGAGTTTTGATAATAAACCACCCCTAAAATTAAGGGTAAAGACACCTGCATTATCAAGAAAAATAAAGTGTTAGCTTATTCAAAAAATTGTTTTTGCTTCGTATTTTTTAATCCAAGTGTATAAAATAGCCATTCTTAGATTTTTCAAGTTTTAACCAAACCACCCCTACAAGACCGGAGTGAAATTAGCAGCCATTTAACGCAGCCAAAAGTGAAGTTAGCAGCTTTTTTTACGCAGCCGAGAATGTGAAGTTAGCAGCTAAATTTGACAGCCTATTATAATTTCCGCTTGTTAATTTCTTAGTACCCAAAAAAAAATTCCACAACAAAAATTCGTACGAAGCTACCTTATTGCATTCTTAATTACCGTGCAAAAGGAATTTCACTTGCGACCCGTCTGACTATAAAAAAAACACCCCCTAAAATTGCAGTCATTACT
This sequence comes from Listronotus oregonensis, assembly GCA_019359885.1. Classification (NCBI taxonomy): domain Eukaryota; kingdom Metazoa; phylum Arthropoda; class Insecta; order Coleoptera; family Curculionidae; genus Listronotus; species Listronotus oregonensis. The sequence continues at coordinate 7,768 of JAHBCN010004944.1, read as the reverse complement.
TATATAAGTATATAGGAGAAAATTTTAAAATAACTATAAAGTCCCTTAAAAAAGTTGTTTCAAAACAAAAATTGGTATGAAGGTACCTCATTCAGACTTAATCCCCACGTAAAAGGAATATTACCTGTGAGCCGTCTGATTATAGAAAATCAACCTCTAAAGTTGCATCCGTTTCTTATATGGAAAAAAATTAAAAAGTACACTTAAAAAAGTTGTTCCACGACAAAAATTGGTACGGGAATTTCACTTGCGACCCGTCTGTCTATAGAATATTACCCCCTAAAGTTGCAGCCATTACTTATATAGGAGAAAATGATTGATTTTCTATAATCAGACGGGTCGCAAGAAAAATTTCTTTTGCATGGGATTAATTCTGCAATGAGGTACCTTCATACCAATTTTTGTTGTGTAACAACTTTTTTAAGGGTACTTTATGAGTTTTTTAAAATTTTCCTTTTATAAAAAACGACTGTAGCTTTAGATTTTCTATGGTCGCAAGTGAAATTCCTTTTGCATGGTGATTAGATATGCAATAAGGTACCTTCATACCAATTTTTGTTGTGAAACAACTTTTTTAAGCGTACTTTATATTTTTTTAAAAATGTTCTCTTTATAAAAAATGACTACAACTTGTATTGTATGCAATAAGGTACCTTCATATAAATTTTTGTTGTGGAACACCATTTTTAAAGGTATATATGGATAATTTTTTAAAAATTATCCATATATAGAAAAGGACTGTAAGTTTAGGGGGTGATTTTTTATAGTCAGACTGGTCGCAAGTGAAATTTATTTTGCATGGTGATTAAGTATGCAATGAAGTACCTTAGTACCAATTTTTGTTGTGAAACAATTTTTTAAGGGTACTAAGAAACAAACAGACGGAAATCATAATAATAGGCTGTCAAATTTAGCTACTAACTTCACATATTGGTTGCTTAAAAAAAACTGCTAACTTCACTTTTTGGTTGCGTAAAATGGCTGCTAATTTCACTCTGGTCCCTACAAGGGGGTACATTCATCCACTAAAATGTAGAAAATCGTATAAAAATTGTAAAACAAATATTTAAATGTTTTAGGATATCTCAAATATAATATGAACATAACTAACTCATTAAACTAGATATACATTTATTTCATATTAGACATGTATTGAAACAATATGAATATATCTTTCCGATTTCCAAAGTTGCATATAATTTTATATATTTTGGGGGATGAATTTGCTCCCTTGCAGGGGTTACTTTGATCAGAAATAAACTCAAAAAATCTTAGGCCTGTTTTATACACTTGGGATGAAAAATATAAGGCCAAAACGCTTTTTGCATAAGCTAACATTTTATTCAATTTTCCTCATGTGGCTTTGGATCGATACTCACTCTGAACGTTGGTTTTATATTAATATCATATTTGAGGTATCCTAAAACATCCAAATATTTTTTTACAAATTTTAAGTTGTATATGATTTTCTACATTCTAGGGGATTAAATATACCCCCTTCGGGGGTGGTTTGGTTAAATGTGGACTCGAAAAATCTAGGTACACCTGCTTTATATACTTGGATCTAAAAAATACAAAGCTAAACTTTTTTTGAAGAGTTAGCATTTCATTTAATTTTTCCTATTGATTAGAGTGGTTTTACCCTTGGATAAGGGGAGTTGATTATTATATACATTTATTTCTTATTATAAATTTCCTAAAAATCCGGTTTCTTGCCATTTTTAAAGTTGCATATGATTTTATATAATTTAGGGGATGATTGCACCTCCACATAGTCTCATGTCAATGAAAATGTATTATTTTATTTTTCCAAGGTCCATTCCAAACAAAAATCGCAGTGAGAATAGTTTTTAATACCATTGCTATTTTCGCAATTCTTCAGATTTAGTGGCTTTTTAAACCCCAAATAGAGGTGATTTTTGAAAATTTGCAAAAAACGAAAAGTAATGCACATCCTAATTTTGTGCAACATATAATTTGGTATAAAATACATACTCGTATGTCTTTTCCTCACCTCTCTGTGACTTGTGAAAAAACAGGCAGTTTTTGCGGTCATTTTTTTTATGTATAGGCATACAAAGCATGCTTAAAATTAATGGGTGCTCTACAGTCTAAGCAAACGACAAGAGCCCAGCAATAAGAAAGTCAACTACTTATAACCTAAGATAATACAGAGATATCCAGAAAGATCTAACTTTATTTCATATGTAAATTTTTTATTCTTTACAAATTTTAAGGCAGGAATATATATTAAAAAAAAAACATGTTTTTATTTGCTTAAAATTAAATTTTTGATATAATTTTTACATATTTTTATAAAAACAATGATGGATTGACACAATGTACTGACAACTTTTTAGGTACCAAAATTATGTTAAAAAATTTAATTAAGCCATTAACTTTAACTGCCTAGTAATAAACTTGATGTTTCATTATGGCTGCCATTTCGCTACTGCCTAAAGATACAAGCAACAAATGAAGTACAAGACAACCGCAGCGACAGCCTTTATAAATTGTTACATTCAATGCCATAGGTTTAACTTGCGAAAAGGAACTGCAACAGCAGCAATAACAGAAACTCAAGTTTATAAATTGACCTTAATATTTTTGTATACAAATTATATTTTTGAAACTACATTATATGCTTGGGTAAGTTCACCATGTTTAATATTACCTTAAAATTATGAATATCACGAATACTACTATTTTATGTGTTAATGCCATATTTTGACTTCATCTTATCAATTTCCTCCTGCTTCTTATCGAGATCTGTCTTTTTAAACGCCTTATTGGCTTGGTAATACAAAACTACAAGATATCGGTTACATACATTGAATCCGGATAAGTGATCACAAGCATTCTTGGCATCAAAAATATCTTCATATACAACAAAAGCTGTACCTCTTGTTTCTGGTGTATTTCCCACTCTGATTTGTCTTATAGCCCCGTATTTACCGAAAATATCGTACATTTCTTCGGCAGTTATTTTATATGGAAGATTTCTAATGTAGAGTATTCTGTTTATTTCGGGCGGTAAACGCACCTAGAAAAAAACAGGATTAATAGGAACAATAGCGAATTTATGGTTTATAAACTTACATTAGCTTTCCTTTGCATAGCCAATGCCATGTTTTCTGTTAGTTTTATGAAGTCTTTACCAAAATAATAACTTGCACAAATTGACACAAAGTACACAAACAGACAAATAAGGGTTATGTTCTTATTCCGACCAATTTTCTTCCTTTCAAATCGGTGTTTCCTAGCTGCTAGGGCTATCCAGGCGCTGAAACCAGAAACTGTAGACGTATCTAGGGCTTGCGTAGTACAGTTTCTTTTTGTTCGCCTTTATTGCTACGGCCCAACAAGTACATTTTAAAAAGAAGTGTGACATAACAGTGGCATAACCCCACTTTTACCCCAATTTTTCGAAAGTTCTATTAAAAAAGCTCGAAAATGGGAAGTTTGGTAAACGTAAGTCGTTTAACTCTGCAAAAAATTCGTCCAGCTCTTCAACGAAGACTAGTTTCCACGTCCAAGAAAAATAATGACACTGTGGCCGCGGACGTCTGCAAGACTACTGCAAAGGTTGAAGAAAAGAATTGGATAAGCTACGGCTTTGACACAAAATCCAAAGCATCTGATCGTAATGCAATGCATTCAATTATGTTTGCAAGTATTACCTTGTGTATAGTTGTTGGAGGTAAGTACTTCTTTTTATACCTAATGGTTTAAAAATGGTGAACTAGAGGTTTAGAAGAGCAAGCCAAAAAGTTAAGTTATTTATGGGCGGGTGGGTGCAGTAATTTTTAATAAGCAGATAAGGTTATTCAACATAAAAATAAAGTAAGAAGTAGAAATAAGCCCATTTATACAGCCAAATAAAATAAAAATAGAAATAAGAGTAACCAGTCAGGAGCCTCTAAACAAATGTCATATCTTCGAGTGCAGACTTACTAGGAGAGTGGAATACAAGTTTGCGAGAGAGAAAGCGCGGTAAGACTACAACTTTTCTCTCTTGCACTGCCTGCTAATTGGTGAAAAGTAGCACTTGCCCTGTCCCATCGACTCATCTGCACGCAGAAATACAAAAAGGTTGTAGTTTCATTGTGCTTTCTATCTTGCATGCTGATTCACATGGCGCCGGCAGACAAAACAGCTGCTTCAAGTTTTAATGAATGAAGGTTTTAATAGAGCATTAGCAGTTGTTTTTATTTCTTATTTTTATTTTATGTTGTTTGTATAAATGCCGGTAATTGTCTCGAAAGTTGCCTCCTCTCCGATTTTGACCAAATTTGGTATACGGGGGTTTTGTGGGGCGCTGATTAAGAATATGAAAAAAATGTTTTTTCGGCAACGTTTCGTTTTCGAGATATTCATCATCAAAGTTGAATATCAAACTAACCTTATTTTCACTATATTCCCCCTTCTTTTTGTACACAATTCTTGATTTTTACACTAAAGTCGCAAACAATATTTTATAAACACCTTTTAAAACCTTATTTATATTTATTTTACTCCTTTTTCCATTAAATTACGAACTTTCAAGTCCAAAGGCAGCCGCCATATTTGCTTACATGTATACATGGTTGCAGCCCCTTTGGGGCGTGTGAAAGTGGATGTTTGCAATTAAATGGAAAAAAGGTGTAAAATAAATATGAAACCAAGTTTTTTAGAAGGTGTTTGTGAAATATTGTGTGCAAATGTAGTGTAAATATCAAGGGTAATTGTCTCGAAAGTTGCCTCCTCTCCTTTTTTTGTCGGCAACGTTTGGTTTTCGAGATATTCATCATCAAAGTTGAAAATCAAACTAACCTTTTACTATTCCCTTCTTTGACAGAATTCTGATTTTACACAATTGGTAACAATTTCACAAACACCTTTTAAAAACTTGTTTTTATATTAATTTTACATTTTTTCCCATTTAATTGCTATCCTCACTTTCAACGCCGCAACGGAGGCAATATGTATACACTAGCCTTTTGTAAACAAATGTGGTTGCTGCCTTTGAACTTGAAAGTTCGAATTTAATGGAAAAAGTGTAAAATAAATAAAAATACAAGTTTTAAAAGGTGTTTATAAAATATTGTGTGCCACTTTAGTGTAACAATCAAGAATTCTGTCAAAAGAAGGGGAATATAGTGAAAATTAGTTAGTTTGATTTAACTTGATGATAATCTCGAAAACAAACGTTGCCGATTGTTTCGATTCGTAATCAGCGCCCCAAAAAACCCCCGTATACCAAATTTGGTCAAAATCGGAGAGGATGCAACTTTCGAGACAATTACCAAATCAAGAATTATGTGCAAAAAGAAGAATAGTGTAAATAAGGTTACTTTGATTTTCAACTTTGATGATGAATATCCCGAAAACGAAACGTCTTATGGGATATTCAACTCTTATTTTATTTTTATGTTATTGGTCTGTATATCCACCTTAAATAAATATTTCTTCATATTTTTATTTTAAAAAATTCTTAAATATTTCCCAGTGACACAAAAAAAGGATGTATGTTTATGTCTCAAAGCTTAAAAATAGTACATTTTGTTCTTTACTTTCAGTAAAAAATATATTGATAAGTGCCTGAAAGCAAGTATGTATCCCATTTGAAGATTGTTATAATTTGAGAAATTTTTAGTAATTAATTCAACATCTATAATCTGTGGCTATATTTAAAATTTAAATGTTTATCTAGATGAATCAAAAAAAAAAAAAACATAACTAAAGAAATAAAAACTAAAGTGGTCAAAATCAAACAGCTTGAAAATATAATATAATAATTAATAAATAAAAATATAATATCTCATTGATGATTGAAGCTCATCCTGAACTCTCAATAAATCTTCTACGATATTTCTTTTCACCAAAAAATAACACTTAGGTGTTTAATTCAGGCCTAAAATGTCATCTTAAATGCCCCTGATTTATTAATCTAAGATGATTAATGGATAGATGCAATCGTACCTAGGCTCAATGTTGACTATGTAGAGAGATATATCCCTCTCCATTAATCATCTCAGATTAAAAATCAACAGAGCATTTAAGATGTCATTTTAGGCCAATTATGTGAAATAAGATGGTTAGAACTCTAATTTTTTTTTATCATATTTAGCGAAAATAAATTTTTAATATTTTTTCCTAGGATTTATATGGGCCTATGCACCAGATTTTAACTTAAGAGATTGGGCAGTGAGGGAAGCTTTTTTGGAACTTAGAAGACGAGAAGCAGCAGGTTTACCCTTAGTTGATCCTAATTTTATTCCACCAGAAAGAATTGTTTTACCCACCGACGAGGAATTGGGTTCAACTGAAATTATTATTTAAGGTGTTATTTATACTACAGTAGAATATGGTTTGCATTATTAAGTGCAGAAAGTGATTTACTTGTAAATAATTTAAATTTAATAAAATAAGGGTGTAAACAGAAACAATTATTTAGTTGTCCCATACGCAAAAAAAAACGTCCAAATCGGCGTAAAGTCCAAGAACTCCAACGTGCTGATTGGTCGGTAGGAGCAGTGGCGTAGCCAGGGGTGGCGACTGCCCCCCCGCCCCTCTAGACCAGCGCCCCTGCGCCCAAACAAACCTACCGTATATAAAACAGGTATTATTTACAACATACTATGCTGTGCTTTAAACATTTTTTACTTGCTGGTGTAGTTTTAAAAGTCATATTTTAAAATAATAATTGTCCACACTTTTTGTTAATAATTTTTCTGTTCCACAGTGTCAGCGGAGCGGTTATTCTCTTCAAAAGCACTAACACCGCGTTGGGAAAAAGCCGCTGAGCGCGGCATCCGTTTGTGGCGGCAATTCTTTTTATTGTGTCGGTATTGAATATATTCCAGAATTGTTTACTTTATTTTTTAATATTGCAAATCGGCAGATTTCAAACCTATGTTATTTATTTCTGGTACTCATATTCTCCTCTTTGTGATGTTATTTAGTCGTTTATTGTCTATGCAAGGGTAAACTTGTTAAGAGTAAAAATATATGGATAAAAAGAAAAAAAAGTCAGGTGCTCAGTTCAGGAAGGAATATCGTGAAAAAAAAAGATGTTAGCGCAACACACAGCCAAAAATTCAAAAAAACTGCTGGGTAAGAACATTTTTTTATATTGTCATTATTTTTCCTTTCCGGTAGAGATGAGCAAAAAATCGCGAACTGCGATTTAATCGCAGCGATTTTAAACTCGCAATCGCAACCTGCGATCACTCTTCTTAGCAAACTGCGATTGAATTATTGGCGATCAGCCGAGTTTAACTTTTTAGACAACCAACATCGCATTAAAGAAACATGCAAGTCGCTGTGTTTTACAAATGCTGGGCCCGAGGCCGAGAGTTCTTCTCGGCGCTAGACGCCGGATCCTATAACATGCTGCGATTGCGATTTGGTCGCAACTCGCGCCGTTCGCGCTAAGGAAAATGTAAATAATCTGCAAGTCTGAGCCAGCATTTATGTTTGTTATCCAATCGGCATTCTTTAATCTTTATTATTTTAATGCCAGCGAGGTGCATTACTTGTTTTGTTAGGTTAGTAATATATTAGGTATACTGTTTAAAAACTTAGAGCGTTTCGAACTTATATCAGTATTAGATACTTTGTTTATTTTTAATTCTTTTAAAATTTTTGGTAGTTTGTAATTAAATATGTTTAAAAAAAGAAAAATAAGTTATCTGTGGAATTTTTTTCGGAAATTGATGACAATTATGCAAAGTGCAATATGTGTGCAGCAAAAATATCATACAAAACAAGCACTACAAATTTTAAA